>JAGVVM010019301.1:0-26079 GCA_019149425.1 Psidium friedrichsthalianum
TCCTCTTACGCACAAAAATCCTTTCTAACAGTTACAAAGGATTCCTATATGGCACAAGTGTCCTTTCTATATGCACAATCCTTCTCCTATAGGGGCACAAAGTCCTTCCTACGGCAACGAGTCCCTTCTTATGCATTTTCTTCGGTGAACCCTACATTGGATAAGACCACGCGTATAATCCTTTTATTAGGAATTCTAATCACGTGTAACGACTTATCCATACCGGGTCAAAAATGTAGGGGGGCTCGGGAGTCCTCTATAGGATAGATACCATAGAGTGCCTTTCATTGGAGTTTTGTCATGGGGGTTGAACTACCATACAGTTCAAAGCTTAACCTCTCGAAGTATCCTTAGAATGAATCTTTTGGGTGCATGTTCAAAAATCATTCATGTCCAGGCAACTCTTCAATTCATATCGATATGCTCCATGAGATATTCATCAATTCCTATCGACCTACTCTCGTATTCTTTATCTTCATCAGTTCACCGATCGACCTGATCTCGTGACACCTTTATTTACTCATGATCGACATGCTCTCATGAGGTCTTCATCAGTCCACGATCGACCTGCTCTCGTGTTTTTCTGATCTATGTCTTTATTAAGCCAGATTGACATGCTCTCATGATCTTGATCTAGATATTTACATAGTTCATTGTTCGTCCTACTCTTATGAGATGTTCATTAGTTCACGATCGACATGCTCTCGTGCTCTTGATCTTTGTCAATACAATTTGACATTCTTTTGTGATCTTGACCTACCCCTACTGACCCATGGTGGCCTATTAAGACGATGGTGGTCCCAAGAGACAAAATGGTGCAGCTTGAACCACAACTCAAGCACAATCCTTCATTCTATATCTTGCGCTATCCTGCTTTCAAAGGGGGAAACCTCTGTTATGGATAAGGCTCAAGTACCTTAAGATCCTCACAACAAGAAAACTTGAAATCAGGAATCATCAGCATTATGAGGTATCTTGTGAAACAGGTATTTTTCATATGTATCCATGTGCAAGTTTCTCTAGATGCATCTCTTTGGAGCGGAGAAGTCTCAACACATTTTATTTATAGTTTTGCATATCATGCATCATTTCATCTGCATAGAAATGGGATTAAAACCCACCAAAAAATGCATTCATCATCTGCATTGTTAAAATTTAGGTTCATTTAGTCTTTGAGCGAAACCTCTACGAGCTTCCCCTCAAGAGGGGCAGCTGTTGACAGCTAAATTTTGATTTTTTGATTTGTTCGTTTATATATTGTACAAAATTTGAGAATTAATTCACACCAAAATATTTCATCTTGCGTCGCTTTTTTATTTTTTATTTTTGTTTTCATTTTTCTTTACATTTGCATTTGGCATTGAGCGAGCAGGAAATGAAGTTTGTACCGGCGAAATTTGGTGAACTGGGAAGTTATTCAACTGACCAAATTGGGATTCGGGCTTCAGAAAGTCCATGTTCCTGCTGAGCTGACCTCCCTTCCTCTGCTGAACGAACTTTATTTGATGAACCTACAAACCGCTCCGCAACTTCCCTTAATAGTGCAAAAGCTAGGCCTTTGTAGAACCAGTTCGATTGCATCACTTTCTCCGAATCTGAAAAAATTTGTCATGTTTAGAGCTCTGGGAGTCCCTGATGAAAGAAATTACACTCGATGGGCTTTAACTTCCACATCTAAAAGAGTTGCTTCTGCAAGCCTGCGAACCCCTCGAGAGATTGAGGATATCAAGAATGAGGAAGCTAAGAGATGTCAAGGTGAAACATTGTCCAAATGAAGGCGTTGTCTATTGAATATTGCTAGTCTTTGGAAAGGCTCGTATATGAGTCTGCTAATGAATCGATGAGTTGCGAAGGAAGACTGGTTTTCCCATCGAGAATCTTGAACAAGTTGCGTACTCTCCAACTTATTGGCTGCCTGGAGATACTCGATATTCAAATTGTAGGCATATCAGAATTGTGGGATTACTTCAACCTTTGCCATTATCCCAATGTGCAAAGTCTTGGTGGTTTATCAACTTGAAGAACCTCAAGACTTTATTAGTCCAGATTCGCGATGGGCTACGTATTGTCGAGGGGGTCGGCCAGTTGTAGTTTTTGGGCAATATAATGGTTCATGGTTGCAGATCATTGAAAGGTTCACTAACTTATAAACCACCAAATTGAATGATTAAGACGTATATATGGACAATTGCAGGAAATCACGCGCATTCAAGAAAGAATTCTATGGCTCCGTCCAATCCTTCAAGCACTCTAAGGAATCACGCTTTGGAAACATTTTGGAGGCTTGTGGTATTCTGAAGAGTGAAAACAACTGGACGGCACTTGATGGGTGGTTGGTAGGGCAAAGCGGAGGTACGGATGCTGAGGGTAATGAGCTGCTACGTTTGGTCTATGTTTCTCGTTAAAAAAAAACGTCCGAGCTTCTAACATCACAAGAAAGTTGGTGCTATGAATGCTCTTGTGCGAGTCTCAGTTGTCCTCACTAATGGACCTTTCTTGTTGAATCTTGATTGTGATCACTACATAAAACAACAATAAGGCATTGAGAGAAGCCATGTGTTTCTTGATGGACCTAACCTTGCCAATCAATTCTCGTTAGTGGATATCACAAAAGCAGCAAAACGAAGGATCCAAAAGGTGCAGTTTTTGGGTGGAGTTCACAGTTCATGCGCGTGCGGTGTTCTCAGCAAAATGAGGGAAGGAATCATGAAGCTCCACTAGCCAATGTATCTAGTCCTCACATGGAATATTTTGTTGTCGTGCCCATTTCACAAGAAGGTAAAAGAGCACATGAGCGAGTCCGAGAAGTTCCCGCTCCGAAGGGACCCTGTCTAGGTAAAACTTGAGGCAAGGAGTTCGAGAGCTTTTCCTCCTGAGGATTAAAGTTTTCCTCCTCCATACGTGCGCTATTATTCCTCGCCGTGTTGCCGCTACTCCCGATGCCACATTCGTTGCTCCCGTTGTGCCTGAAGACGACCACTGCTGCTGCAAAGCCATCGTGAGCTGAGCGCCCGCCATCGTGCCAAGAGCTGCTGTCCTGCCTCTACACAGCCCGACACCTCAGCTACTCTGTGATATTTGAAGACCAAATTAGCCGCTGTTCAAGACCGGTTTTTTCATCACTATTTGGGTCCTTAAAAGTTGCCCTTCGGGATCATTTTCGCTATTAATTGGTGCTGGAATTTTCTGCAGATTGGGGATTTCTTGCTCATAGTTCAGGGTCAATTACTGCATTATTTCGGAGTTGAATTCCATGTCTTTTGGTGCTAATTGAAGCCCAAATTTTGCTGCTATGATGGGGATTAATTGGTGCTATTCTTCGAACGAATTTCGAGTTCTTTGGTGTACAAGAATTCTCGGGCGATCATCCAATTGCTTGTGTGCTTGTCAAGTTTGGTTTGAGATCGAATTAGGTAATTTTTGAACCCCTTGAATATTCTGAAAATTATCCATTCGAATGTGAGTGAATATTTGATGAATATTGCATGAACATAGATAGATTACAATTGTCTAACTTGAAATTTTTGAATTTAGAGCAGTCCACAGGATATTGTGCATGTCATTAAATCTAGAATTATCCGTTGGAAAATTTTTGCATATCTTGTCTTGGGTACTGTTCTATATTCGAACTTGAGTATATCTCGTGATTTAATTGCTGAACAACCGAATCTTGTGCATATCTCTAAGATATTGTAGATAGATTTTACATATTATGAACACGACTTTCGTAATTAGGATAATTGTCTGAAAATACTTTGAAAATTCCATGAGATAATTTTTCCTAATTCAAAAGATGTGATTATTCTTTATGGATAGGGTCCTATACCCTTTAAAATTCGGCTCTTTATCCCTTAGTCGCCGAAATCCTTTTTGTTTTATGCTATAATCTAAATTCAAATATTTTTATAATATTCCTTGAGTATTGTACATACTCCCTTGCGCCTTTGTCCCTCGGATACGTACATTATGGATGGCCATCCGACTTCACCCTTGAAGTACGACGTCATCCGTACAAATGAAAATGGTTTGTCCCATCTCATAACTTTAGGGCCGGATCAGCAAATTTCATTTAAATTCACTATCCAACCCCATCCTCGGGGTACAACGTAAGTAAATTCCCTTTCGACCCTAAACTTTGGGTACGAAGCGAATTCATCGAAAAAATTCAGATCATAAGATATACGATACTCAAGGTTTATTATACTTTTATTTGACTTTTTTTTTCAGAAAAAATCACAAAAAGAACATCAAATCATGGTCTAAGATGGAATTAATTGTCAAGATACCTTTTAATATAAAATTAAACTTTGAGCGATCAATTCCTTAATTTATATTAATTGTTATCGATCCTCAGGCCATCTTTTATTTTTTTTTCCTTTTATTTAATCCGAAAATACCAAAAAAATATCATTCATGTGCGTTTCATATAGGGTAGATCATGCATAATTTATATTGTAGTCCATGCATATGTTCTATGTCATCCATGCATTTTCATGTCATTTAGAATATAAGTTTTAACTTTGTTTGTTCAATTTGCGTGTCGTCTGGGCTAGAACAAATCTCAATTTTCGCATGTCATAGTAGTGCATCCTTGCTTGTTATTTATACCATGTCATGTACTTTATTGAATCATGTTGCATGCCATATATGTTAGACTTCACATTCTTCTTGCATTAAAATTTGATTTTTTTCCAAAGTCATCATGCATGCCATATAGTTTGTCTGAGCATCATGTAATCATGTTTGCATTCATATAGTTAGGCTTTGCATTTGCATGTTACATATATTTAAATAAAAAAAGAAAATCCAAAAAATTCGAAAAATTTCCCAAAATTCACAAAAAATGGGAAATGGTTAAGCTTGATTGGCCAAACCCATTTTTTGACTTTGACTCTCGTTTCTTCTTGAAATGATGATTTTGCCCCCTTATGGGCAATTTGTCTCCAAAAAATTCAGAAAAGTTCTTAAAAATTATAAAAAAAAGAAAAGGAAATGACCACATCCAATTGGTTTAACCTATTTTCATTTCCCGAGCTTTGAAAAAAAGACCATTTTGCCCTTCTGGTCAGTTTGACCCAAACCTTTCCGAATCACCTTAAATGATTTTTCATGAAATAAAATGGTATCGAAAGGGTGTTAGAGTAATCTAGCGTAATCAAGTCCCTGGATTTTGAATATTTGGTTCATAGAAGTAATTTGGTTCTCTCGCTAATTTATTTAGATTTCTAATCGACCTACCAAGAACGATTAGTGGCGACTCCAAGTTAAAATTTATTACATGTTAAATATTGAACCTAAGTCGCGACTTGGTAGAGCTTGGAAGAGCTCGAATTAGGTTTGTTAATTTTATTTAATTAACTTTGTAATCCATTAATCTAAAATCTTAGTCGCATGAATGTCGGGTCGCGACACACGCTAGCCATATCGACTGCATTTGTTAAGTTATTGTCTTGACAGTAAAGTAGACTGTAAAGGACGCACATTGTTCAGCTCAAATGCCTTCGATTCTTGACTTTTTGCTTTTAGTTTTGAGAAGCCAACACTACTACTTAACTTGCCACCCTAATATAAACTAGGTCTGGTAGATGTCACCTCACATACTACTCCACTACAGGTCTACTAAGCTTGATGCCATTTGCCATATTGATGCACCATTTGACATTGATTCAAACTCAAGGGGACTTAGTCACCATGAGTTTGTGGGAGGTTGTTAGAGATATTTTAGATATCATATATTTACATAATTTTGCATATCTTTCGAGTTATACATATAACTCATTTGCTTTTGTATATCCCTGTTAGATTGTAATTGATATTATCTTTATTTATTTCCTTAGATGGTGATTTCATAAAACCTATAAATAGACTTGATGTAATTCATTATGATACATCAAAATATATTGAAATTCCTCCCTTCCACTTTATATTATTTTACCCATGAAAGTATGATAAAACAAGAACAAGGATTTGAATGGAGTATTTGTACATTAATGGGATAGTTACACAAATGATTTCTAACTTTGGTTCAATGTGTAGTGTTGTACACGAACTTTTAATTTGTTCAATGTAGTGGCATATGTTAAATATAGTTTTTAGACTACATGAAAATCGTTAGTATTATCCTTCCATCAAATTAAGTTAACAGAATTTGCTGATTTGGCTTTCGATAAGCTTGAGAAGTAGGCAAAAAAAAAAATCAGGATATAAAAATCCACATCATCAAATAACAAAAATAATCATTTTTTCAAATTGAAAAAAGGAAATAGATTAAATGAATTATTGAATTCTAATTTGAGTTGAATATCTAGATAATTTTATTTGTAATAGCTGTTTTTTTTTTGTTAAAAGGTTCAAACTTATTGGATTAGAAGCCAAATTAGCAAATTTTTATTAACTTGAAATAATGGAATGGTACATTATATATTTTCATTGAATTTAGAGGCTAGATTAAATATTTACCAAAAGTTCATGGACTACATTAAATAAATTAAAAATTCGGGGGCAACATGTACATTGAGCTAAAATTCATGAGCCACATTAAATAAATTAAAATTTTAGGCATGATATTGCACATTTAACCTAAATTATGTAAATTTATGATTAAGTATAATATTTAATTTCCGACAGGATTTATTATAGTTTACAACAATTTATTATCATAATCATATTATGAGGACTTATATCAAAAATAAAATATAAATAATTTGAATGTTATTGTATAGTCTATACTTAGGATATCTATATCTAAAATTGAACTTATGATTACGAGTTAAGCTCTACCTATACTAAAACAAAGCTAAAATGGAAAAAAATTAGTATATTTTGTTTCTAACTATAACTAATGGTATTACTCATATATATTTTTAGTATAAATTATGTCTTACTATATACACTGATGTGATTAATGACGATCTAATTATAAATCATAAATATTTCATAATAATCAGTAATTAGATTATGAAGTAACATTTTCAATGTGCCGCCATGTTCAATAGAAAAAGATTACAACTTAAGGTAAGCGAAAAGTTCCTTCGATTGCTCAAGTACGAGTTAAGGAATTACTACTTTCTCGTGACTTGATCTCCAGCAATCAGGCCGAATAAAAATTAAACTTTAAGATCCGAAGCTTATTGAGGTATGGGATCAAGCCATTTTATTGGCAACCTATGGATTCGACTCTAATGATTACGTAATTAATGAGTTAAATTTATCAACAGCGTCATCACTCTTTTTATTTTTATTTTTAGGCTAACCAAGAAATAGCATTACTCTCTTTAAGTTTTATTTTTCCAATAAAGAGTTCGTTTCTTCTTGGAAGGGAAAAGGAGGAGAGAGAAGTAGAAGGACGCGGTTGATGGGTGGCAAATGGAACCCTCTTCTTCTTTTCATTGACAAATCTCTCTCTCTCTCTCTCTCTCTCTCTCTCTCGCTATCAACTGTGGCAGTATACTTTAATCCTCTTCAGTCGTCGCCGTTGTCGTGTTGATAAAGTAGTGGGATTGACGTCTTAACACGTCTTGGGCGGCTTCGATCCTGGGGATTCTCGAAAATTCGGAGCCGAAATTCGAAAAAGCGGAGGAAGAAGGAGATTCGAGGGTTGGAAGACCGGCCCCCACTGCCCCCTTCTCGGATAAAGAAAACTTTGAAGATCTCTAAAGGAGGAGGAGCAGAGGAAGCAGATCGGATCATATTCGCTGTGAATTTTGATTGGTATTTTCTTTAAAATTTAACGTTCTGTCAACTGGGTGTGATTCCATTTGTTGTGTTGCTGTTCGGCTGGGTTCTGAATGAGTTTTCGATGATGGGTTGTTAGAGTATGAAAGAAAAAGAGACAGAGATAGAGATGGGCAAGAAGGGCATTGGCGATAGTGATGATGAGAAGAAGCAGAAGAAGAAGGGGAAGGGGCTGGTGTCCCGGATTTTCGCCTTCTTCCGGATGAGCCGGAGCGACGATTTCGAGAAGCGGCTGCAGTACATCTCCAAGGAGGAAGCCGCCGTGCTCTTGCGGATGAAGCGGCGGTCGCAATCGTGGCGCCGAATGGCTCGCCATCTCATTCTCTTCTCCCTCCTTTTTGAGGTATATATGCATGTAGATATGTGCTGTGTGCATTTGCTATTCTTGCACACACGATGATATGGATCACACGCCTACAGATGCCCACTGAGTGAGTTTTGATGGCTCTTCCAGATTGTTGCAGTGGGATATGCGGTCATGAAAACGAGGTCGGCGGATCTTGACTGGAAAATGAGGGCTTTTCGGGTCTTACCCATGTTCCTATTGCCTGTTCTATCTTTTGCATCTTATTCTGCTCTTGTCAGCTTCACAAAAATGTGTAAGTGTCTCGAACCAGATGATAGTCTTGTAAATAGCTTCTCTTTCTTGACGTATCTCTTTATTGTTTTCACATGGTTTCAGATTTTGCACGGTCCTTGTTGCATTGGTTTCGAGAAAACGTACATGATTGATTTGCAAAAGTTCACTAGAAAGCAGTTGTTTTAGCAGTTTGGATATGGATATCTCCTGATGGTGTTTCTTAAGTTCTGCATCAACGACGAATGTAAAGTTGGGCCATAATCCTGATTTAAAATGAAGATAGGGAATGGCGATACATTGGATAATGTGATGAAGGGCTCCCTCCCCATCCAAAAGCAGAAATTAAGGACTAAGTAGGAGAAAGATTGTGGTTGTGGTTGTTTAGTTTTTCTGGTGCCGGCTGCATTATGTGTCCCTAGTCTGTTGAATATTATTTAGTCTACTACAGATGGAGTCTTCGCCCTGGATGCAGAAGAGCGAGAATGCTTTGTTCATTGTTACTTTGTTGTGATTTATTCCCCACCACAAAAGCCGTTGAGGTTCATAATTTGTTTCTGTCATTGGTTGATTCTGTCTATGTAGATAGGCTCAATGATAATTTTATTAATCCATTGGATCGTGAATTTAAAAGTTGTGGAGCATAACTTATTTTGTCAATAGAGGTTATTTGGCGTGGGAAGGCGTGGAAAATTTATAGAATTGCAGAAGAGCCTGGGATTACTTAACCAGATAAAATCGCTTTGGTCGATGTTTTCATGGACTTTCTTGTGCATTGCAAGAAAAGGCATGGATAAATATTCTAGGTGTTTGAAGAATCAATTATAGCCAACGAAATGTAAAGATTGGATTTTGTGAATTTCTAATATGATTTTAAGTTTCTTGTTTTCTAGTGTGACTTTGCTTTAAATTGTGTAGCTTTTCTTCTTGCATGTTTTTTTTTCTCAAACTTGAGAATGAACAGGTAGAACAAATTAAGCCATGTACGTGATATATTCAAGTAAGGCTGCAAACAAGTTCCAGTCTTTATCTGTTTTGTTTTTGAAAACACAAAACTGATAGAGGATTATTTTAGAGGCAAGCTGGAATTGATCCAAAATTATTTAATGCCCTCATGTTGCCATTGCCATGTGCACAACATGAGCAGATTGTGTCCTTATGTCAATAGTTTATTAAGCAGGTTTCACCGAAGGAACTATGGAAATAAAACCCCACCCTCCTGCCAAAATTAGAAAAACGAGGAGGGGTAATAGTAGGGACAGCTCTTAAAGTCAATTTGCCCCAAGCACTGTATGACTACTTAGGAACATGTCCAAGCAGGTGCTGTTTTATCTTCTCTAGTGTGTATTTAGGATCTAGAGATGTTGCCTTTTCTTCTTTCAACCTTTAATTGCCTGTTTGATGAGGACTTATTACCGTAGCCGGTTAATCAAATGCTACCATATCTTCATGCAATTCTTGATGGTGATTTTCTACTGAGACCTTGAGGCTCTGGAGTATAGAGCCATTTACTTGGGAGAGCTTGTTTGTAGAAAAGAGGCACCTTATGTGTTGATCCACATTCTTTCTGTGGGAATACAGGCATGCAGCGTGTGTGGTGACATTGTAATCGGCGCTAATGTAAACTTGCTGAGTAGCTTTTCTCACCCGAGGACTGGTCTCTAGTTTACCTCTCATTTGGGTCTCTTTGAACAATGTATTTACAGAAACTGAAAGCTGGGTGTCATTGGTCACTTCTAGTTGTTCGGAAGATCTAGATCATCTTTTGATATTGAAATTGTATCGCAGCTCAGCTAGACAGCATCTTTTAATAATGCATTGCCATTGAACAAGAAAAATTATTTGAGCCCTCTTAGGTTATGCATCTAACCTACTAGGTCAAATTGTTAGCAATGGAACTTCCACTTTTCAGTTCAACAAATTTTTGAAATCTGCAATGGCTGCAATTGGAGGAAAAGTAAGAAAGAAAGAGAGGACCTTTATGGACTATCAAAGTTGACTCATCATGTGAAAATACAGTCTCATTTTCACCATTTTCTAGCCTAGTTGCTCACGGGTGTTTTCTTTAGTTCATTTTCTAATAGCAGGAAACTCTGAATTTCTAATTTCAGATCCTTTATACATATTTTTGGATATGCTGAAAGTAATGTTTGTAGTTCAATGAGACTAAAGATTTAGGGTTATTTACTTTTAACCTTTTGCTTTTTAGCATTAGAGATTTAACATTTTAACAACAGTTAAGACCTCACCCGTAGAAGTCTAAACAATGCAAAGTCATTTGACATCATCTTAGTTTTGTAGCAAATTTTTGTAAGCTAAAATAAATTTTTTTTCCCTTAGAGAAATTAATAACTAACTTTTTTCTTAAAGGAAGTCATAATGAATGGAGCTTTTTGATAAGCACTTTGCATGCTGTCAACCTCGAATTTATGGATCAATGTTTTTGATCAAACGCTCCTTTGAACTTACTGTGAAGTTCAATTTACTAATTTCGTCTGCCATTTATAATAGAAAGCTCTATCGATCAGTTGATTTGCAATTCAACTATTTGATGATTACATGGCACCTGCTTATTGTTAATCATTCAAGGACCATTTTTGTGAAACATCTTGTCGAAAGATAACTGGTTGCGTTGATTATTAAATCCACTACTAAAGTGCAGATGATTGTTGATGTGGTCTCATTTACTATTTAGCAAACCTAGGCATCTTGAATTCAGAAAATGCGATAAAAGTTACATCTGCACATTTTTGTTTCTGGGCTGAATGTGTTATTATGTGTGGCTATGCCTTGGATAATCTGTTTCACATTAGGTATAACCGTATAGGTTCATTATCATCTCGATTGGCCCAAATTCCCAACTTCTTGTTCTTGATGTTGAATTGAGATTTTTGATGCCTATTGATTGTATGACTGTTTGATCATGCTGACTTTAAAGGTGATCGCAAGGACCAAAATACTCTTGAACGGCTTCGGGCTGAGAGGCAAGCAAAAATTGATGAACTTAAAGAGAGGACTAACTATTATACTACTCAGCAGCTAATTCAGGTGAAGTTTTCTGGGGTTGGGGGCATTTTCACACTGGTATATTCAATTGATATTTGTTTGCTTTCTTAAGTCATTTGAAGGAATTGCTCTGAGGTAAAAGACTTGGTGTGAGTGATGTTGCTTGAGGCGTTCATTACTCTGCCCTGTTTTCGTATTGTGAATTACTATGTCATTGTCAAGTAGAGAAATTGCAGAATAGTGATGCAATGGTTGTTCAAGAAGTCAGGTTGAGGTCCTTTTGCAATGAGATAATGCATGCATTTATGTAAGGGATTTGACTGCCAACCAGTAAGTCAAGTTGCAGAATCATAGTCTTCATACAGTTTAACTCCTGTTCTTTCCATGACCCCATGAAGGAGTGGAATGTTTGAAGTAAGAATCAATTTGATTCCACTACCCATGTTTGATGGGGTCAAACTTTGCATTTTGCCTGGAGTTTCTTTTCCGCTCTCTCTTGTTTTGCCGTTTTTATCTTTGGTTTTTTTTTCTTCTTTTATGTATTTATTTATTATTATTATTATTTTTTTTTGGGGAGGGGGGGGGGGGTGTCGGTACTAACCAGCATGATTGATTTTCACAAAATGTAGGACTCTGGGTATTTACTTGTTTATCTGATATTAAAGACCGTAGCAAAGCAAGGTAGACTGAATATAAAAAGAATTGACTCCCTGATGCTAGACTCTTTACAAACACCTAATTTCTGTAACCTGTGTGGATATTCAATTATCACGTACAACAAAAATTAGGGGTGAGCAAATTGGACCAACCGGATTGGACCGGGACCGGTGGTCCGGTTCCCAGTTCTATAGAGGTCCGGTCCGGTTCCCGGTTCCTAGGACCGGACCTGACCACCTAGACCAGATCGGTCCTTTTTTTAATTTTTTTTTCCTGATTTGGTCCATAAATCTCTTTCTGCTCCTTGGGCTTCTTGTTTTTTGTTATTGGGAAGTCATTTTATATAGACGTTGAAGTTCTATAATGTTATTGATTTCAACAATTAGAGAGTAATTTGGGCTACATTTTTTTTTGGTCCGGTCCGGTCCGGACCATTTGTCGGTCTGGTCCGGTCCGGTTCCTGGGATGGTCGGTCTGCTTCCTAGTTCTGACAAATTGGGAACCGGGACCACCGGTCTGGGACCTGGAACTGGATCGGACCGGGAACCGATCACCCCTAACAAAAACTCTTGAAGGTGTGCTTTTTTGAACATTGAGCCATATTCAGTGTCAATCTTGGCTAAGATGTTTTTTTTTGGGGGCCAAACCTTCTGGCTGAGAGTTAGCTTTGTTAGTTTGTTACTGTTGGTTTGGTGGTTGATGCCCAAGTGCAAATTGTGGTATTGGGCTGCAAAAAAGGATCATTAGCGTACGTGGGTCTCATATCAGTGCAAGGCCTGGGACTTTAGTTTAATATTATCTGAAAATGGAAACATATAGAACGGAGCTTGTTGCTGAAAACATCATTTTGCTGTGCTCATGTGGTGTACTCTCTGTATGAACACTCACTTATGTTTTTGTTCATCAGTCTTTAATTATGATTTGTATTGACCATTCCTAGCTTAGGAGTAGGTAGTGCAGTAGTCTTGTGCGAGTTTCAACTGGGGGAATTAAATTCATTTTGTAACAACATTGAGACATTAAAGTACATAAACCAATAATTCAGTACTTTTCTTTCCTCCTGAAGTTTGTGCATCTTTTCTTGGTCATGGCCTAGTATCATTTGCATAGTCAAGGTGTCATAATTAAAGTTGATTTTCTCTACAGCGATATGATCCGGATCCAGCAGCTAAGGCAGCTGCTGCATCTGTCCTGGCATCGAAATTGGGTGCAGATTCTGGCTTGAAGGTGTTTTTAGGAGAGGAATCTCAGTCTGTTGCTTCAACGGGAAGAGCAATGATGTTGAGCTCGTGCAGTCCAGTGGGCTACGGAATAGAAAAGAGTTGCACAATAGGGATAGCAGTGAAGGGAGTACCATGACGCGTCAATCTGATGGAGGAACACCCACTTCAGCAGCTGAGCATGAGCAATTGGTCGTTGACCACTACCATTCGGATGGATTGTCGATGCAGAACAATGGATGGATAGCTCGACTTGCAGCATTGCTTGTGGGCGAGGATCCAACACAGTCTTATGCGCTCATATGTGGTAACTGTCACATGCACAATGGTGAGTGAGTTATGTTTATGTAGTTTGTTATGCATGTTTCATTCAACAAATGAAGGCAATGATCGCTCTTCTTAGACTGTGATGTCATTTGATGGGGAGTAACAGCACAGAATTCTTGCTTCTGTGCAGGGCTTGCTAGGAAGGAGGATTTCCCGTACATCACTTACTACTGCCCACACTGCCGCGCCCTTAATCGGCCGAAACAGTCGGAAGAGCATGTCGCTGGGTCTAGATCCCCAGACATGGGTTCCTTGAGGATGGGTACCGGAGGAGACACGATCGACAATGCTGCTGGTTCAGTGAGCGACGGTGTGGCCACAACGAGTGCCACCTTAGGGGCTGCTGAGGTAGTGGAAAAACCAGAAAAGGTTGCATCGGGCGATTTCGCTGCTAAGGAATAGTGATACATACACTGCTTCTGTTTTTTTTCCTAATGCCTTTGCAACCTGTTTGTGTTTGCCTGCGACTTGATGGATTTTGTGTAGGATGCCTAGCTTGGTCGTCGCTTCGGAGTGTATACGCATTTTGGACAGCATATATAAGATCACGTGGAGGGGTGGTTTTGAGACCTGTGTATCTCAGCTTTTTGGAATTGATGTTTTCTGACTGCCATTAGAAGGGAATGTCTAGAAGCAAAGATCTTATCTGTTAAATAAGGACATTAGCATAAGGCAGCTGAGAACCTTATATTGACTAAACTATTCTCCAAAAGATGCTTCGGTTTAGCTTGAGTTGCTTCTTTGGTGTCAGTGTTTACTATCCTACCATATGACGAGTTAGTGTCCACCGAACTATGACGTAACTTGCCATCCCTCTTGATCCGGACTCGGCGAGTTTCATTGAACTGTTGGGAAGCTTGACTATGGACCCGGTAGTTAAACGAGGATCAAGGATCGCATGTAGTGAGTCTTCTGTGCATCAAAAAACGTTTCTTCAGTCCTGTTGGAAATAGTGGCTTCATCTCTCGTGTTGCTTGTGTCTTATCTTGATCCTCATCAGTTTTTGATGATTTTACTCATCTCTACAATCTTATCTTAACATCTTGGGGGCTTTCTCCTTCGATGCATCTTGCGAGTGCAGGGTCACCCTAGGCTGGACCTGCTTCATCCGCCGTGCGCGCTTGACACCCAATCCTTCCAAGTCTGGCCACCTGTCACTGATGTTCTCCAAGCATCTTTGTGCTAAATACGTGTCGTAAGCATCTTTGTGCTAATAGCGTGTCGTAAGCATCTTCGTGCTGAGCTGGCCATCAGATTTTTTGCCTAGAGTTGTATGCAATACAATGTCCGACCATTTAGGCATATACGTTGAAGGAGTTTGTTTATCTTATACGTGCTACCAAAGGAGCGTACGGTTGGAAGAGTTGATGCTTTGTGCCGGCATGACGGAAGATCTTAGCTGTCGAGTTCGAGGGCAGTTATCACAATTCGTAGGGCCACAATCACATAAACTCATTCCGTGATCTGGTGCTGACCCAATTGAGCATTGAGAGCCAAGTCACTTGAAAGTTATCGTGAGGACAAATATATAGAGGATCAATATCAATGGCCGTCAATATAAGTGTGCTCGTATCTACATATCCGGTCCGTTTGAAAAGCTATTTTTTATAGTGGATAAATGCAACTTGATTGAAACAAATATAGCTTACTGAGAGTGTTGACGAGTTTACTGCGGAGATGTATGGCCCCCAATACATAATATCTGATTGAGGTTCATTTTCCCAGTGGTGGGGGGACGGGAAAGAATATTGATCAAATTCTATTGAGTTTCACTTCGTCGTTTTCCTTAATGATTATGTGTTACATGGATCTTTTCTTGAAACATTTTTTCATAATATTTGTAGTTAGAGGTAGTCATGGGTCAAGAATCCTATATATAACATATTCTATTTAGAGTGTGAGTCATAAATGAGTTGCTTAACAACTTAAATAGGTCATAAATTTACTTAACAACCTAATAGGTCTTAAATGGGTTTTAAATGGATTTTAAATGGGTCAAAAATGGGTTAGCTACTATTTATGTGAGTTAATTTTTTTTTAAATATAAATTGTCCACAATGTTTTAGCAATATACTTTTTTTTTTAATAATTCATAAATTTTGCTAAATTAGATTAAATATGAAAGTATTTTAATAATGTGGGTTGGGTATGGTATGAGTTAGGTATGGATCGTTAGATTTATACTATATGAAAATATGTTAAAATGGGTTAAATGAATCAATATGGATTGGACCAGATTTGGCCCGATCTAAACCCGACTTGAATCACCCGTTTGACACCTTTAATTGTAGCCTTGGAAAGGCTTACCGCAGATTAATAAGGTATTTGACAAACTCTTCATAGCTACAACATCTTAGCAACTATTTTTAAGAAATTGCCTTACCGAACTTTGAAATGTTGGAGTTAACATGTATCACCAAATGGAGAAATCACCGTGAAATTGTATAAGCACATCCTTTATACTAGTAGATACAATAAATGCAAAGTTCTATGGTATGTAAATTGTAGGCTTAAGAAATGAATGTACTTTCCATTTCTCTTAAATTAAGATAGTTCAATCAATTTAAAATGAAGGGTTAATACCATCAAAAACTCTAAACTATGTCCACTGTGACACATTTATCTTAATTTTTTTGTGTTACAAAAAATCCTAAACTTATGCCCGTGTGACAAATTTATCCTTGAATTTTTGTGACACCAAAAAACCCAAACTTATACTCATGTGATACATTTACCCTCCCTTATGATTTTTCAATGAGCATTGTTAAAAATCCTATGTGGCGGTTGATGTGGATAATTGTGAACAATCGGAGCTGACGTGGAGACTGTGCAGTTTAATTGAAAGAGAAAAGACCCCATTTTAATTGGAAAAAATTTGATATGGCTTTTAGGGTTCTTCATTAATGTTTGCCAGTATTCTTTTGTGTTTGCTAGGAAATAATCAACTGCCAAATTCCAGCATCTTCAAGGTCCGACTTCAGAAGTGATGCGAGAGCATCTGGTTCGAAAAGATCCCCTTAATCTCAACTTACTTATCGCATACCTAATCGCTATTCATACAAGCCAGAACCAATTCTGTTTGCAATATGATTACGTGGGATCAAGAATAACACCTATCCATCATGAGATATAGTGTCGATTACAAGATTTATCACTGAATTTGAGAGTCCCATCAACCAACTGAAGACTAGGGTTATTTTGGCCAATTTCTATTGTTGTTTGATGACTTTTTATGGTGTCTCTTGGGTGGCCAAGCTGATGCATGAATTTGGAGTTTTTTTTTATTATCAAGTTTCAATGCATTTAGTTATTGAGTCTTTCAATTCATAGCATTTTATGAGTCTTTATTGTCATGATGTTTTAAGAGTAATAATTAGGTTAATTCCCCAAGAGTCCGTTCAGTTTTGATAATTTTAAGAGTTTTGTTCTGCTTAGTTTTATCTCTATACATAGAGGTGTAATCTCCATTGTAAGATATATGACTTTGATGAATGAGAATATTAGATATTTGTTTTTGTTTTTGAGCATATATTGGAGAGTGGATAACTCCTATTTTGGTTTCTTTATCCTTGAAGATTGGATTACTCCTTGATTGTGAGTCCATAAGCTCTTATCCTTAGCTGGTGGTTCGTCTTTTATGTCTTGGTGGTGAGTTTCTCTATCCTCAAACTCCTTTGTCCTCGACTGATAGTTCATCTTTTAAGCCTTGGTGGTGAACTTCGTTGATCCCAATCTTGTTCTTCGGCTGGTGGTGTGTTCTTTAGGCCTTGATCAAATTGTTTTCTATCCTACATTTAGCATCCCTTCATTGATAACCATCCCCACACACTCTGACTTATCGATACTTCCTATGACAATCACTCAAAACACACTTGTCCACCCTTGTAACCGCATCAAATTGGTATTAGAGCTCTAGGTTGAACTCGTTTTGAGTGATTCCTTTTTGTTAACAACATAATTCTACAAATGGATGATGATTATGTTCCAAGAGGCTTGACTTTGGAGCCAGCACACAACGAAAGGCGAGATCATGCTATCAAAGCTCTCCAAAGACAAAGGGATCGCATTCTCAATCGTTTGAAAAATTCGCCGAGACAAGGACAAGCAACAAGGTGTCCTAATGATCTACCTTGGTGTGATGAATTAGGTTCTTGTCAAAATTCTGGATATGATTTTGAATCTACTAGAAGCAACTCTAGTACTCAGATAACCAAGTCTGAAGGAGAAGAAGAAGGCGTGAAGAGTGGAGGCACTAAAAGTTGAGGGTAACCTCAATCCAGACGACTTTGTATCAAGAAGAGGTTCTTGCCCAATGATATAAGTAAAACCTATGCATCAAGATGAATTCCCTCTAGTAATGTGGAATGAGCATTGAAGAATATATTAGGGAGTTTGAACAACTCCTTATGAGGTGCGATATTCCTAAATTACCTAAGCAAACCATCGCTCGTTTCCTTGGTGGTTTGAATCAAGAGATCGTTGATTTGGTTGAATTTCAACCATATTGGTCTTTCGAAGATATTTGTTAATTGGCCACGAAAGTGAAGAAATAATTGAAGTGTGGCAAGGGTTTCTCGATCAAATCTTCAACAAGGGGAACATTCTTCTTTAAGGGGTGGTTCTCTCAGTAAGGTCGAGAGATCGTTAACAAAAGACAAAGGCAAAGAGAAAATCATGGAGTCTATCACAGAAACTCATAAAAGAACCGATGGTGGTAGTGGTCGAAGATGTTTCAAGTGTCAAGGTTATGGACACTTTCAATTTGAATGTCAAGAATCAAAGCTCTTCTTCAATCGAAAAGATCAACATGGGACTTTTAGAAGCTGCGGAAGACATTGACCAAATTCACACTAAATCGAAGGAGGAAAATGAAATCGTGGAGCAACCATATGAAGGTGAATTGCTTGTTATTCATAAAGCTTGCAAACTACAATTACTCCAAAGGCAGATGAACAAAGGGAGAATATTTTTCAAACATATTGCACTGTTAATGGAAAGATATGTAACTTGATCATTGATGGTAGAAGCTGCACCAACGTGGTGTTAACAACTCTAGTCGACAAGTTGAATCTCCGTACTTCTAAACACTCCCAACCATAAGTTAAAATGGTTGAACAAGGGGAATGATCTCCAAGTAACAAAACAAGCCTTGATTTCATTTTATGTTGGGAAAAGCTATCGCGATAAGGTTCTTTGTGATGTTATATGTCACTTATTGGTTGGAAGGCCATAATTTGATGGAAAATCCATCCATGATGGATAGAAAAATACCTACTCCTTCTAGAAAGAATATAAATGCATCACTCTCACACCCTTATCCCCATATGTGATACGCAAAAGTCAACTTGGGAGGGGGGACACTAGCAAAGAAAATCTGTTCTTGAATGAAACACGGGTGGAGAGAGCTATTACCAAAAGAAAAATGTTTTTACCTTGCTTATGTAGAAAAGGAAAAAAGCGAGATTGAAAGATCCCTACATTCTAAAATGCAATCATTGATTGATGAGTTTATAAAGATGTTTTTCCGGAGGATTTGTCACATGAATTACCTTTCATAAGGGGTATTAAGCTTCAAATTACTTTGATTCCCAGTGCTCCTCTACGAAATAAAGCTGCTTATCAGTGCAATCTAGAGGAAATAAAGGAACTACAATGACAAGTCGATGAGCTTATTGCGAGAGGATATGTACAGGAAAGCATGAGTCCATGTTTGGTCCCTACATTGCTTGTCCCAAAAAAAGGACGGAACGTACAAAATGTGTGTCGATAGCCAGGCCATCAATAACATCACAATCAAATATAGGTATCCTATACCTAAACTTGATGATATGCTTGATGAATTGCATGGATCGATAGTGTATTTGAAGATTGATCTAAGGAGTGGATATCATCATATTCGTATGAAGGAAGGTCACAAATGGAAGACAGCTTTCAAAACGAAGGGAGGCCTTTATGAGTGGCTAGTTATGCCATTCAGATTGTTAAATGCTTCCAGCAGCTTCATGAGACTATTGAACGAGGTTCTTTGTTCCTTTATTGTTCGATTTGTTGTCGTTTATTTTGACGACATTCTTGTTTATAGTAGGAATGAGGAGGAACACGTAGTCCATGTGAAATGCGTCTTTCAAGCCTTGAGAAAGCAAAAGGTATTTGCCAAAATGGAGAAGTGGGAATTCTTTTGACAAGCATCATATTCTTGGGATATGTGGTATCAAAAGACGGAATCTCTGTTGATCATTCCAAGGTGGATGCAATAAAGACTTGGCCTAAGCCAAAATCGATTTCTGATGTGAGAAGTTTCCATGGACTTGCGTCATTCTATTGATGGTTTGTGAAGAATTTCAGCATCGTCATAACTCCTATTATAAAGGAATGAAGAAGGGAACCTTCGAATGGACTGAGGCTGCCCATAATGCCTTTAAAATCATAAAACAAAAATTTTTTGAGTCGCCTATCCTTTCACTTCTTGATTTCGATCAAGTGTTTGAGGTCGAATGTGATGCCAGTGGAGTTGGCATTGGAGTTGTTCTAACCCAAGCTCAAAAGCCTCTAGCTTATTTCAGTGAAAAGCTCATAAAATCAAGAAAGAATTATTCTACCTATGATGATGAGTTTTATACGATTGTGGGGGCTCTTAATCACTAAAGTCATTATTTGATGCCTAAGCACTTTATTCTCCATTCTAATCATGAGACATTGAAGTATATAAGTGGACAACACAAACTGAATTCAAGACATGCCAAATGGGTAAAATTCCTTCAATCCTTTTTCTTTGTCTCAAAATATAAACCTGGCAAAGCAAATGTTGTGGCTGATGCTTTATCGAGAAGATATTCAATGTTTGCTGTTTTGGATTTCAGAATTCTTGGTTTCCATTCAATGAAAGAACTCTATATTGATGATCCTGATTTCTCATCCATCATCAACAACTATAAAAATGGAGTTCAAGGCACTTATTCCATCCAAGATGATTGCCTCTTTAAAAGGAAATAGTTTGTGTGTGCCCAAGAGTTCCTTTAAAGAGCTGCTGATTCCGAGAAGCTCATGGCAAAGGAATAGCAGGCCACTTCGAAATTAACAAAATTCTTGAAGTCCTTCAGAGCACTTTTATTGACCAAAGATGTATAGAGATGTTCATGTGTGATGGCCTGAATTTTATAGGTTGACCAATTGATATCGATTTGGATTATTAAAGATTATGATGCTTAGATTGGTGGATATATAGGTTATGGTTGGGTACTGTTTTTTGGATAGACTATTGGTATTTATTTGAGTGATTAGTTTTTGAAATCGGTCCCGACGTGAAGTTGGTTCGTGGTTTTGAACATGATGCTTTTATCAGCCCTCCCACCATTTAAGCCCCTCTATTTAAGCTCCCAATCTTTCTCTCTCCTCCCATTGCAGACCCCCCAAGAATCGTACGCCCTCCCTCTCTTCTTCTTGTCTCTCGTTGCTCGATCTCTCGTTGGATCCGCCCGAGCCCTCCTCCTCTTTTCGATGGCGCTAGCGACTTTGAGGTTCATCAACGGTGACTCTTGAGTTCCCCTAGCCACGCACCATCCCTCAATACCTCGTGTTCCTATCTTTCTGTTCGTCCCTCTCTTGCGTGCGCAAAGGAGGAGAAATGGTGGTTTCGAGCTCATTTGGAAGATGAATCGAGCTCTGTCTTCGTGTCCTAAGGTAAGTGTCCATCTAGCCCTATCACTAATCTGCTCATTTTTCATTCAATCGAGTGTGGATTGTCCAGAGGGAAAAATGGGTAAGACGATGGCTTGGATTGATTGCATGGTGGGGGAAAAATAGTGTTTCATGTGCAATCCATTACTTTCATTAACATCTATGGGTCTCGAGTAAGCTGGCAATGTGAGTTGATTGTCTTGATTTGGGTCGATTTGTGAGGAATCGAAGTTGGATCCCATAGGGTGTTTCAACCATGGAGTGTGGGGAAATACCACAAAGTTTAGGTAACCATATATTGATTTGACTAGTTGAATCTTTGTTATCTAGCTTTGGATAAGTTGAAATTAGAGTTGGCTTGCTTGATAGGTCACCAGATGGATGCGAATTGCAATTGGAGATATATGGGAAATCAGTGGTGAGATAGGTGAGGAAGCTTGGGTCATTTCAAAGGTAGTCGAATTGAAAAGAATTATGGATTGATCCCAATAGGGCATTGCCATGAGCTTTAAATGTCTGAGGAGGAAGTTCGTAGCTCGAATGTTGATCGGGATAGATATTTGACTAACAGTAGCCTATTTGTGCTTACTTTACAGTGGTTTCGTTACTTGTGCGAGTAATTTGCTGCTTGTTGATTTATGCTTAAATGAAATAATGAATGGATAGCTTAATCGCTCGGTTAGATGTATTTCTTGCTGAGCTTTGGGCTCTCTCCTTCGTTGTAAACCATTTTTAGATATCCATGTTTCCGCGGCTCAAGGTGACAGTGATGATATCAGAGTGTAGCGGAGAAGATATTGGATAGTATTTAGGAGTAGATATTACCTTTTGATTTTTCCCAATATAGTACTCTCGTTTTTATGAACGGATGTATTAAATGATATTTCATCTATAAAATGTAAGTATTTTCTGATGTGTAGAGTGATCTTATTATCTATCGTAAGCCGCGGTGAACCCTAAGAGGTCGTACCCATAGGCATGCCTATCATATGCATGCACTTGTCTGACAGCCTTTCCCGTTTAGTTATTAAGCTTCCGTGTGCACCCTCTACATTATACATATTAAGAGATTTAAAGCAGATCATGTTAGTAAATAGGTGGCAAGCCTAGGTCGTACATCATGCCCTCATTTTTAGATGTGCGACATGTCAAATGGCACTCTTAACGTGGGAGACCTTTCTCCATATATTGAAGATAAAGAACTACCAAATTTGAGGGAAAATCTCAAACAACCTAGGGAGTTTGATGCGGGAAGCATTTGGTTTGAAAGATCGGGCCCTCAAGCTCAACTCACATATCGCCGACCCAATCGCTATTCATACAAGCCAAACTCTTATACATGCCAAAACTCAAGCTCAGCTCCGTTTGTAATGTGATGATTTGGGATCAAGAACAACACCTATCCATCATGTGATATAGTGTCGATTAGAAAACTTATCGCTGATTTTGTGAGTCCCATCAACTAACTTGGTCAATTTCTAATGCTATTTGATCACCTTTTTTGGTGTCTTTTAGGCAACCTAGGCTGATGCACAAATTTGAAGTCTTTATAAAATTTTAATGCATTTAGTTATTGAGTCTTTTAATTCATAGCATTTTATGAGTCTTTATTGTGGTGATGCTTTAAAGAGTCATAATTCGGTTAATTCCCCAAGAGTTTGTTCAGTTTTGAGAATTCTAAAATCTTTATTCTATTTAGTTTTATCTCTATAAAAAGAAGTGGGCAAAAGTACACCCCAAGTGCCAAAACTTGTGTACGGCGTTCACTTTGGTGCCAAAACTTTCAAATCGTTCACTTAAGTGCTAAGTTCGGAGAAAAGTGTGCACTTCAGTGCCAAGTCCGATCAGAAGTATAGGTGGCATGCCGGAAAGTCTACGTGGAGTTTTTTACATTAAAAACTTTGGATGACGTGGCTCGCCGGAGGCTGAGTCAGCAATTTGAAGATCAAAAACGACGTCGTTCATTTTCGCTTCGCCCATAAACTCATAAATCCCCAATTGAACCCCAATTGAAAACCCTAACCGGCTGGCCCCCAAAGCAAAGCAGAGGAAGAATGTGAACAATGGAATCAGTTTTTGGTTCGCCGAGCCACTCGAAATTCGGCGACTATTTCTTCCGATCCCCTCGTCATATCATTATTGTAAGGGCATTCCAAAGGTTTGCGTTCGTCATCAATTTTGTTGTCTGCGATGATTTTTTGCTAACTGATGTTCATCTTCTTTCCTTTTATGGTCAGAAAACAAGTGATTTGTCATTTTTTCTTTGTTTTCTATAGATACATAAGCTTGAAAGTCGTAAAACAACCCATACTTCAAAATGGACGGAAGGAGCTTCAGTAGCAGCGGAAATTCGTTTCGACCAGTTGAAGAAGATGGCGAGGTTTACTGTTATTGTGGGTTACCTAGTCCAGAAGAACATCTTGGACTCGATTGAATCCAGGGAGAAGATTCCATGGATGTGGGAGGTATAGAGAGGGATCCAAGTGCAAATACTTCAAATGGGTAGATCAAAAGTTATCCGGCCAAGCCACAGAGGTGATATTGGAGCTTCTTGAAAAACGACATGAACCTCCACTTGCATTCATAAACGAGGAGTTGGACGAGTTGATTCAAGGGAAGCTGAGATGAACGCTGTAAAATCTGTGACCAATCAAATGAAGAAAGAAGTGTCAATGCTGAAAAGACAAAGAAAACATCATCGAGTGTTAATTGTGTTTTTGTTCTGTTGTGTAGCTTATTTAATGGTCAAGTGTAAGGTGTGTGATGAGAGAAAGTTTCTCAGTCTACCGTAGGTGAAGATCACTTGGACATATACTTGTATTGGATAATGTATATGTAAGGGCTAATTTTTGTGTGGATGCAAACGTTGCTACAGTATTTTTGTTGGAAATGGAAGGTTGTAATTGCAGTATTTGCTTAGTTTTTGCTCAGTTCTTGGACTATATGTATTGTCAATCTCTATACACTTAGTTTTTGCTTCACTTGTTTCGGTTTGGTGCAAATTTGGCTGCTGGTATGCTGCAAATGGGCTCCTGATTTGCTGCTCGGTTGGTTTGCTGGTTTGCTACATTTGCAAACCAGGAAATCTTGGTGGTTTGCTGCAAATATTGGTGTTTCACTTGTTAGAATTTACAGGTAATTGGGTCGGTGATTTGTTGCAAATCCTACTTCCCATGTTATTATTTAAGTGTCATATAGTTGGAAATGGAAGGTTGTAAGGCAAATGTTTTTGCTCAGTTCTTGGACTATTTCATGTTCAATCTTGCTTAGTTTTTGAATAAATGTTTGCTGCAAATGTGGCTGCTGGTATGCTGCAAATAGGCTGCTGGTATGTTGCAAATGTTGGTGAATTGGGTTGGTGATTTGCTGCAAATCCTGTTGTTATTATTTAAGTGGCATAATTTGCAAATGTTGATCACTTAAGTGCCAGTCGGGGGTAAAAAGTGAGCGATTAAGTTCCAACTATCTCTAAAAGAGATCACTTTAGTGCGAAGTTATTATCAAAGTGATCACTTAAGTGCTAAGTTGTCGTGAAAGTGATCACTTCAATGCTAACTTATTATAAAAGCGTTCACTTAAGTACATCATCAAAACTTGCAATACCAATTCGTGCACCAGCAACTTGCTGATATAACCTGACTTGCAATATCTGACCATAATGCACCAGCAACTACAATTGTGCACCAGCAACTTGCTTGGTGCATTGACAATATGCACCAGCAACTAGCTGGTGCCCCTCTAGTTGTTACTGCCGCATTCACAAGTATACACCATGAACTAGCTTGGTGCACCAAAACAGTATGCATTCACCATTTTTTACAACAGCAGAATTCACAGTATTCACAGTATGCACCAAAACAGAATTCACAGTATGCATTTACAGTATTCACAGTTATGGTGTTGACAACAATGGTGGCAAGCACAGCCACCATAGCAATGTAAATAGGAAAAACATAATTGAAAATTTTCACATTGTTCCATTGACATAGTTTTACATAAATTGAATTAACAGCCATGTCCTTCCTAGTAAATGTCCAACACAAAGACAATGTGGTTCCCAAAACTAATACTAACTTATGAACTCCCCTCCTAATCAGTCAACATTGACAACCCCAGCTCCTTTTCCTTTTGATGGCTTTTTAACTTGGTTCATAAGCCTAGCACTCTTTCTAGCAGGTTGTGGTTCTTCAAGTGGTCTTTCAAGGCTTGGTTGAGGTAAAACCCTTGCCTGGCCTCTTTCTTGGTTGCTGTTCTGAGCTGCAACTGTTGTCTTCTTTGTCAATCTCTTTTTTGGTGCAGCGATTGACTCTTGGGTTGGTTACGTTCAGAGATAAGCATCTCTGAGCTTCTCCCAGGCTACAATAATATAAAAGCATAAGCAAATGGGCTTTAGAATTGCAAATGCAGTAAATTAAGTGCACAATTCCTATCAAACTTACATGCAATATAGTCATTCCCGTGCGTTCATCCTGGAATAGGCCATAACCATATTCCCTCAACCTCTTACAAGAGCCCTCTTGTTCGTCGTGGAAGTGATGGCTGCGCAGCAGGTTCTGTTGGCCCTTGAGGAGATGGTGGTAGCGGCGGCTGTGTAGCAAGATCTGCTGGTCCTTCAGATAGTGGTGGTGGCTGGGCAGCATGCCTGCTCTTGCCCTTTTTCTGACCTGCAGTGTCAAAACAATATTAGACTACTGGCCATAAAACAAGAAAGCTGACACCGTGTAACTTACTGGATATTTTCTCCTTTGTTCAACTGTAGACTCAGTATGCTCCTCTGTTAGGCCCTTCATCTGGTTTGCACAACATGCCCTAGTTGTTGGCACTAATTCAATTGGCTGTGAAACATGTCCTTGCTGTCTGGCCCTAGAGGTGGTGTCGGAA
>JAGVVM010019302.1:0-11683 GCA_019149425.1 Psidium friedrichsthalianum
ATCTTAAATGAATAATGAATGGATAGCTTAATCGATCGTTTGCTTGTATTTCTTGCTGAGCTTTGGCTTCTCCTTCTTTGTAAACCATTTTTAGATATCCATGTTCCCGCGGCTCAATGTGACAGTGATGATATCAGAGTGTAGCGGAGAAGGATATTGGATAGTATTTAGGATAGATTATTACCTTTTGATTTTTCCCAATATAGTACTCTCGTTTTTATGAACGGATTTATTAAATTATAGTTTCATCTATAAAATTTAAGTATTTTCTGATGTGTAAGTGATCTTCATTTATCTATCGTAAAGCCGCGGTGAACCCTAAGAGGTCGTACCCATAGGCATGCCTATCATATGCATGCACTTGTCTGACAGCCTTTCCCGTTTAGTTATTAAGCTTCCGTGTGCACCCCTCTACATTATACATATTAAGAGATTTAAAGCAGATCAATGTTAGTAAATAGGTGGCAAGCCTAGGTCGTCAACATCATGCCCTCATTTTTAGATGTGCGACATGTCAAATGGCACTCTTAACGTGGGAGACCTTTCTCCATATATTGAAGATAAAGAAAATACCAAATTTGAGGGAAATTCTCAAACAACCTAGGGAGTTTGATGCGGGAGCATTTGGTTTGAAAGATCGGCCCTCAAGCTCAACTCACATATCGCCGACCCAATCGCTATTCTACAAGCCAAACTCTTATACATGCCAAAACTCAAGCTCAGCTCCCGTTTGTAATGTGATGATTTGGGATCAGAACAACACCTATCCTCATGTGATATAGTGTCGTTAGAAAACTTATCGCTGATTTTGTGAGTCCCATCACTAACTTGGTCAATTTCTAATGCTATTTGATCACCTTTTTTGGTGTCTTTTAGGCAACCTAGGCTGATGCACAAATTTGAAGTCTTTATAAAATTTTAATGCATTTAGTTTATTGAGTTTTCTTTTACTCATACATTTTATGAGTCTTTTATTGTGTGATGCTTTAAGAGTCATAATTCGGTTAATTCCCCAGAGTTTGGTTCAGTTTTGAGAATTCTAAAAGTCTTTTATTCTATTTAGTTTTGATCTCTATAAAAAGAAGTGGGCAAAAGTCACCCCAATTGCCAAAACTTGTGTACGGCGGTTCACTTTGGTGCCAAACTTTCAAATCGTTCACTTAGTTGCTAAGTTCGGAGAAAAGTGTGCAACTTCAGTGCAAGTCCGATCAGAAGTATGGTGGCATGCGGACAGTTCTACGTGGAGTTTTTTACATTTAAAAACTTTGGATGCGTGGCTCGCCGGAGCTGAGTCAGCAATTTGAAGATCAAAACGACGTCGTTCATTTCGCTTCGCCATAACTCATAAATCCCAATTGAACCCCAAATTGAAAAACCTAACCGGCTGGCCCCCAAACAGCAAAGTCAGAGAAGAATGTGAACAATGGAATCAGTTTTGGGTTCGCCGAGCCCTCGAAATTCGGCGACTATTTTCTTCCGATCCCCTCGTCCATATCATTATTGTAAGGGCATTCCAAAGGTTTGCGTTCGTCATCAATTTTGTTGTCTGCGATGATTTTTTGTCTAACTGATGTTCATCTTCTTCCTTTTATGGTCAGAAAACAAGTGATTTGTCATTTTTTACTTTGGTTTTCTATAGATACATAAGCTTGAAAGTCGTAACAACCCAATACTTCAAAATGGACGGAAGACTTCAGTAGCACGTAAATTCGTTCGACCATTTTGAAGAAGATGGCGGGTTTCCTGTTTATTGTGGTTACCTAGTCTAGAAGAACATCCTTGACCTCGATTGAATCCAGGGAGAAGATTCCATGGATGTGGGAGGTAATAGAGAGGGATCCAAGTGCAAATACTTCAAATGGGTAGATAAAAAGTTATCCCGCCAAGCCACAGAGGTGATATTGGAGCTTCTTGAAAAAACACATGAACCTCCACTTGCATTCATAAACTAGGAGTTGGACGAAGTTGATTCAAGGGAAGCTGAGATGAACGCTGTAAAATCGTGACCAATCAAATGAAGCAAAAGTGTCAATGCTGAATAAGAACAAAGAAACATCATCGAGTGTTTAATTTTGGTTTTTGTTGCTGTTGTGTAGCTTATTTAATGGTCAAGTGTAAGGGTGTGTGATGAGAGAAAGTTCTCAGTCTACCGTAGGTGAAGATCACTTGGCATATACTTGTATTGGATAATGTAAATATGTAAGGCTAATTTTTGTGTGGATGCAAGACGTTGCTACAGTATTTTGTTGGAAATGGAAGGTTGTAATTGCAGTATTTGCTAGTTTTTGCTCAGTTCTTGGACTATATGTATTGTCAATCTCTATACACTTAGTTTTTGCTTCACTTGTTCGGTTTGGTGCAAATTTGGCTGCTGGTATGCTGCAAATGGGCTCCTGATTTGCTGCTCGGTTGGTTTGCTGGTTTGCTACATTTGCAAACCAGGAAATCTTGGTGGTTTGCTGCAAATATTGGTGTTTCACTTGTTAGAATTTACAGGTAATTGGGTCGGTGATTTGTTGCAAATCCTACTTCCCATGTTATTATTTAAGTGTCATATAGTTGGAAATGGAAGGTTTGTAAGGCAAATGTTTTTGCTCAGTTCTTGGACTATTTCATGTTCAATCTTGCTTAGTTTTTGAATAAATGTTTGCTGCAAATGCGGCTGCTGGTATGCTGCAATAGGCTACTGGTATGTTGCAAATGTTGGTGAATTGGGTTGGTGATTTGCTGCAAATCCTGTTGTTATTATTTAAGTGGCATAATTTGCAAATGTTGATCACTTAAGTGCCAGTCGGGGTAAAAAGTGAGCGATTAAGTTCCAACTATCTCTAAAAGAGATCACTTTAGTGCAAAGTTATTATCAAAGTGATCACTTAAGTGCTAAGTTCTCGTGAAAGTGATCACTTCAATGCTAACTTATTATAAAGCGTTCACTTAAGTACATCATCAAAACTTGCAATACCAATTCGTGCACCAGCAACTTGCTGATATAACCTGACTTGCAATATCTGACCATAATGCACCAGCAACTACAATTGTGCACCAGCAACTTGCTTGGTGCATTGACAATATGCACCAGCAACTAGCTGGTGCCCCAAGTTACTGCCGCATTCACAAGTATACACCATGAACTAGCTTGGTGCACCAAAACAGTATGCATTCACCATTTTTTACAACAGCAGAATTCACAGTATTCACAGTATGCACCAAAACAGAATTCACAGTATGCATTTACAGTATTCACAGTTATGGTGTTGACAACAATGGTGGCAAGCACAGCCACCATAGCAATGTAAATAGGAAAAACATAATTGAAAATTTTCACATTGTTCCATTGACATAGTTTTACATAAATTGAATTAACAGCCATGTCCTTCCTAGTAAATGTCCAACACAAAGACAATGTGGTTCCCAAAAACTAATACTAACTTATGAACTCCCCTCCTAATCAGTCAACATTGACAACCCCAGCTCCTTTTCCTTTTGATGGCTTTTTAACTTGGTTCATAAGCCTAGCACTCTTTCTAGCAGGTGTGGTTCTTCAAGTGGTCTTTCAAGGCTTGGTTGAGGTAAAACCCTTGCTGGCCTCTTTCTTGGTTGCTGTTTCTGAGCTGCAACTGTTGTCTTCTTTGTCAATCTCTTTTTTGGTGCAGCGATTGACTCTTGGGTTGGGTTACGTTCAGAGATAATATCTCTGAGCTTCTCCCAGGCTACAATATATAAAAGCATAAGCAAATGGCTTTAGAATTGCAAATGCAGTAAATTAAGTGCACAATTCCTATCAAACTTACATGCAATATAGTCATTCCAGTGCGTTCATCCTGGAATAGGCCATAACCATATTCCCTCAACCTCTTACCAAGAGCCCCTCTTGTTCGTCGGGTGGAAGTGATCGGCTGCGCAGCAGGTTCCTGTTGGCCCTTGAAGGAGATGGTGGTAGCGGCGGCTGTGCAGCAAGATCTGCTGGTCACCTTCATATGTGGTGGTGGCTGGGCAGCATGCCCTGTTCTTGCCCTTTTTTCTGACCTGGCATGTCAAAACAATAGTAGACTACTAGCCATAAAACAAGAAACAGCGGACACCGGTGTAACTTACATGCCAGTTCTCGCGTCAGTACCATTAGAACTACTTCTTATGTGCCTGCATCATAAATTGTACGTGTGGCAAGGTATGACCTTGGTTGTTTGTAGCAATCAGCTAGGTATTCTTCTGGGTTTTTTTGCAGGTTCTGGATGGCAGAATGGCATGTAGGCAAGGAATTCCAGTTAGTTGCCATTCTCGACATGAACATTTCCTCCTGTCCAGGTGAACGACATACGTGTCGTCATTCTTCTTGATTTCAAATCCGTCATCGCCATTCCAATTGGATGGCAGAACCTGCTACTAGCCAAGTTCTCATCTAATCTCTTGGCAATCCTAGGACCACATACTCGAGTCCACTTTCCAGCCTCGTCTCTTCTATTGCGCAGCCTAGTCATTACCATAAGTCGTATATCCTCAAGCATGGCAATGATTGGTTTGCACCTCGCGGCTAATATGCTGCCATTGAAAGCTTCGCTGAGGTTGTTGTCGATAATGTCGCACTTGAATTCCTCGCTGAAGAAGGCCTTACACCAATGCTTCCTTCAGTTTCGAATAGCGCTTCAAAACCATCCTTGGTCAGTGAAGCAAGCCCTCTTTCGCTATTCTAAAGTCAGCCATGTTTGTGCTCTTTGCAATTTTCCAGAATTGCTTCTGCAGCGCATCCCTTTTGTACTTCTTTGACCAGTTTGCATATATGTGTCTTGCACACATCCTATGCTCGGCATATGGCAACAACTCAGCCAATGCAGGAACAAGTCCCTACAATATTAAATCAAGACATAATTGTAAGAATAAGGACAAATACAACATAATGCAATTAAAATTTTGAAACAATTAATTGACAATGACATTACCTTCTGTTGGTCGCTCATGAAAGCCCAACCTCCCCCGTCAGTTATGTCCAGTCAGCCATCAAATTTTTTATGAACAAGACCAAGTATCCTTATTTTCTATCTTTACAACTGCCCAAGCTACTGGAAACATTTGGTTATTGGCATCTCGACCAACCGCAGCCAATAATTCTCCTTTGCACACCCCTTTAGAAAGCACCCATCCAATCCTACAACTTTTCTACAACCAGATAAAATCCCCGCTTGCATGCATCGAAGCACACATAAAACCTATCAAGGCAGTCCCAAAATCAGGCAGTGGCCTCTCTACAACCTCCACATACACTCTACTTGGTGGGTTTTGAAGTCTACATTCGTAAGCATAATCCCAAATCTGGCCATATTCTTTCTGTATTGACCCATGAGTGTTTTCATGACCTTATACTTGGCTCTCTTGCACTGAGTCGCTGACACATTAATCCCTACCTGCTCCTTCACTAGCTGCTTTAAATAAGGACCCCTAATCTCAGGCATCGCCTTGATCGTGTTGAAGAAGTGTTTCGACAACCACTTACTTGTTACCCTTTATTGTCAAAAACAATTGAACACATATGTTCCTCCTGGAATGACCTAATTTGGAATGACCCGCTCCTCTTACTCAGTGAGCCATAGATCTTCCATGGACAATTACGTTGTGGACACCTAGCTCTCACAAAATCCTTCGTATTTCTAACAAACTCAAGAGTCCTCTGCTCAGCTATAGATTTCTTCAGAATAGCATCCTTGAACTGTTTCGCATCCTCAAACTTCATACCAACACACAAAACATGGCATGCTACAGTTGGATCATACGAAGGATACTTACTCCTTCTACGCACAGGTGGAGCTGCTCCTCCTTCTTCAGGCTCCTCCTCGGAAGTACCGATCCAGTCATCATTGGCACTTTCTTCAGGTGCACCAGCAGCTGTAGTAGGTGTAGGTTCTTGTTCCCTATTTACTGGTCCAGCTCCCTCTAATTTTCCAAAGACTGCTTTTTTCTTTCTCGCAAACTCCTTGCAGTTTTGCCTTGACTGTGCAAGCTCTTCATCGTCATCGTCATCATCAATCCTTAGGAAACTGACATTTCCCAAAACTTCATCGTCATCGTCATCGTCATCGTCATCGACACTAGATTGTGCAACTTGCCAATGTAATCCAGTGATTTCTTCATCACCTATATGGGTTACCTCTCTGTCCTCCCTATCCTCCTCCCTGTCCTCCCCCTCCTCACAATTCTGTCTATCCTCCCAATCCTCCCTGTCTGCCCACTCCTGATGTCCCTCTACAATGGTATCATCCCCACCATGAGAAGTGGAATGAATGCCTACTTCTCCTGTTTCAATTACATCTTCATGCCGAACATTATCACCATCTTCATCATCACTATCACTGTCACTGTCGACATACACTTTTGCTTCGTTGCCATGAAGATAGTGGTAAATCAGATCTTTAAACCCACTCTCATCCGACAATAGTCGCAGCCCATCCCTCAAGCCTTTCCCAGGAACACAATAAAGTAATTTACCTACTTTACAGCCTAAAATATGCGCTATATCCCTCACCAATGAAACATATGATGACGTCCTTACATCGAGGAAAATGGTTCCTTCGTTTCCACCTTCGTAGTCCCATTCGTCGGTGCCAATCGCAAAATCCCCACGATAGCAGACAATGACAGCAACAAGATTCTTTTCCATGCCTACACAAAAGGGAAAAAAAAGTCAATAAATGTATCAGCTTTTGGGACCACAATACAAAACGTACAACACATTCACATGGAGGTCCCCACAGGCCAACTTGTGACCACAAAGTAAGAGGAAAACCAATGCACAATGCTTTACAAGAATGAATTTGAGGTCCTCGTGGCATTAACTACACTATTTCCTAGCAAATAAAAAAAATTCAGTCTACAAAGGCATCCAAGGTTGTCATTAAACAAGTGTATCGAAAGGATCCAAACACATCAACTTCTCAAAAGTGACCGAAGGAACTGAAACCGAAGTCAGTTCTCATTAAACAAGTAGACATCCCCAACGCATCAACTTTGAGCTTTAATTTTACCATACAATCGTTCATTTTTCCCTCTGAACCCTAATGTCACCGTCGGAGCCCTAATTTTTCCGTCGGACTAATTTTTCCGTCGGAGCCCTAATTTCGTCTCAACATCTAACTTGGATAGAAGACGCATACCTCGCAAGGGTATTATGGCAGCGAGCGACAGCGGCGATCGAGCGAGCGATCGAGCGAGCGACGGCGGCGACCGAGCGAGCGACGGCGGCGATTCCACCACAGACGGTGTGATTGGATTTCGCATAGCGGACCCACTCCTTCTCACGAGAGGGGGTAAGGGGAAGGAGAGACGTCGTTTGTTAATCATAACACAAACGACGTCGTTTTTCATTTCAACAAAAGACTTGGCCACGTTCAATTTCCACCGTGGCATTACCTTATCAAAATTTGCCACATAAGCTAATAAAATTTAATGTAAAATCCACGTAATTTTTTTGACCGGATTTTGGCCGGAATGGCACTGAAGTGCACGCTTTTCTCCGAACTTGGCACTTAAGTGAACGATTTGAAAGTTTTGGCACCAAAGTGAGCGCCGTACACAAGTTTGGGCTCTTGGGGTGTACTTTTGCCCATGAAAATGCGAAGGAGTGATGCATTGAAGGTTAGGTTTGGGTAGACATCCGTCACCAAACTGAGGCAGCTCTTCATCAGGTTTGACACATATAAGATATCACATGGGCATAACATGAACTAGCATTCGAGGCACATATCAAACATGATCGGTGAGTTGAGGGATGCAGGTCACACATTATCTGATGAGCAACATGTGCAAGCAATGATCCGCTCCTTGCCCCACAATTAGGAGCATATAAAAGTCAACCTAATCCACAATGAGAATGTTAAGACATTTGAGGATGTCATGCACCACCTTGGGCTAGAGGAGGATCGCCTTCTGGAAATAAGATACAGACTAACGTCTATTTTACTGACTCTAGTTCACATGGAGCTTCGAGCTCCAAACGCAAGCATTCTAGAGGTTTTAAAAAGGGAAAAGGTAGAGAAGTGGGACCATCTGACAAGAATCCAAAATTTGAGAAGCATGACAAGGGGAAATGTCCCTTCAAGAGGAATATTTCTAGGATGAAATGGTATAACTGTGGCAAGAAGGGTCACTTCAGTCATGATTGTAGCGAGCCGAAGAAGGTAGAAACAACTTAAAACATTTGAAAGTATTAGTTACGTTTCAAGTTGTATATTTCTAACTAAATCTCATCCTTTTATGGGCTGTAAACTCAAGGGTCACAGACCATGTAGCCAGAGACAGGAATACCTTCGTGGAATTTTGACAAATTCCACTTGAAGCAAGATGGATCTATGTAGGGAATAATTCAAGAGTTGAAGTTAAATGAGTTAGTACATGCCAACTTATTATGCGAAGTGGTTGCACTTTGTTCTTACACGATATCCTATATGCTCCAGAGATTCGTCGAAATCTTATCTCCGTGTTCATTTTAGTCAAACTTAGTTTTTGTATGAATTTTCATGACAATAGTGTGGATTTGTTGTTGGGTACAACTTTCTACATATCAATTATTTTGTTGATGGATTTATTGTGTTGGACGTTGAAAACATCAATGTGAATGTTAGTTATTCCCTATTTACATCTACCAATTCTCGTGATCATGATGTGAATATATGGCATACTAGACTTGGTCATATTGACCAACAACGAATGAATAGATTAGCCAAAGAGGGCTTATTGGGTAACATTGAAAAAGTCGAGTTGTCTACTTGTAAGCATTGCCTAGTAGGAAAAACAACACAAAAACCATTCGAAAAAGGAACAAGGGCTGAGTTTCCACTACAATTAATTCATATTGATATCTATTGTCTTATGAATGTTGGGGAAATTCATGGGGCTGTTTACTTCATCACTTTTATATATGATTTTACTCGATTTAGATATGTCTCTCTAATCTTTTATAAATCTAAAGCATTAGGTTGTTTTCAGAAATTATGACCTTAGTAGAAAATCAATTAGATAAGAAAATTGAAGTGTTCAGATCCGATCGAGGTTGAGATACTTATTTGATGGCTTAAAAAATTTATGTAATAAAAATGGTATTGCATAGAGAAGGAATAAAACCATAATGCAAATAATTAGGTCCATGATAGCACGGGCTCATTTGCCCATTACCATTTAGGGTAATGTGTTGTTGACTGCCATTTATGTACTTAATCGTATGCCTATAAAATCAATTTTTTTTCCACCCCATATGAGTTGTGGACAGGTTGAAAATCAGATTTAAGTTTTTTTAGACCTTAGGGTTGTACTGTCTATACTCATGAGATCTCTTATAAATATGGAAAATTAGGTCAAAGAGGCAAGAAAAGTAAGATACTCAAAACACTTTAAAAGATATGTGTTCATAGGAGAGCAAAAAAGTGAAAGTGTAACTGAGTTTGAATCTCGAGATGTCATATTCTTAGAGAATGATTTTCCGAGAAAGGATGAAATAGATGAAGACTAATCCCTATTTGAGATACTGGATCAAGATAATAGGATAGTTGGATATAATGATCTAGTTGGATATAATGATCCAAGTGAGAGCAATGTGAGAAGTGGGGAGTTAAATACTAATCAATCTCAATTGCAACCACTTGATGAGTCGATGCCACTTTCTAATCCGAGTGTGAGCATAATGGAGAATGAAGTACCTAAGGTACAATCTTCTCCATGATGGAAAAGTCACAAAACCATTCCTCATTGATTCTTTGAGATCGAAGGGAAGTTTTCATGATCGCTCCACAAGATAAAGATGAGCCAAGGAATGTCAATGAGACTTTATCTTGCTCTGATAAGAAAAAGTGAATGAAAGTAATGAAAGAAGAGATGGAGACGATGAGATCAAACCAAGTTTGAGAACTGGTTGATCTTCCAAAAGGACGCAGAGCCATTGGGAACAAGTGGGTTCTCAAAATAAAGCGTAAGGTTGATAACTCGATTGAGAGACATAAGACTCGCCTTATAGCGAAAGGGTATAATTAACAGGAAAGAATTGACTATGAAGATACCTTTTCTTCTGTTGTAAGATTTACCTCTGTTCGCCTTATTCTGACAATAGTGGTCAACTTGGATATTAAATTACATCAAATGGATGTAAAGATTGCTTTTCTCAATGGAGAATTAGAAGAAGAGATCTACATGGAACAACCTGCTACGTTTGTTGTAGAAGGCCAAAAATAAAAAGTATGTCGACTTTTGAGGTTGATAGATAGCCTCAAGTAGTCTTCAAGGCAATGATACATACGCTTTCATAATGCTGTAGTAGCATATGATTTTGAGATGATTCACGAAGATAATTGCGTATATGTCAAGAGATCCAACGGTCATTTTGTGATCTTATCATTATATGTTGATGATACACTTATTGTTGGAAGCAATATGGAATTTGTCAAGATAGTCAAAAGTTGGCTATCTTCTAATTTCAAAATGAAAGACATGGGTGAAGCTACGTACATTCTTGGAGTTAAGATCTAAGAAATCGTTCGAAAAGGTTGTTATCTCTTGATTTCAAATGAAAAACTATAGACCCATTGATATTTCTATTGCAAAAAGTGAAGGTTTGAGTCACAGGTTGTATCTTAAGATTCTAGAAGAGTAAGAACGAATGAAAATCGTTCCTTATGCAAGTGTTGTTGGAAGCTTAATGTACGATATAATGTGTACAAGATCTGATATTCGTTACGTAGTTGGAATGGTAAGTAGATACCAATCCAACCCAGGTTAAGCACATTGGGTTGATGTCAAGAGAATCATGAGGTATCTGAAAGCTACTGCTGACTATGTGTTTAGTTATCAAGGAAGTGACCTGCAACTTGAGGGTTACATCGATACTGATTGGGGAGAAGATTTAGATGAGATAAAATCTACCTCTGAAAATGTGTTCTTACTAAATAATAGCGCCATATCATGGAGCAGTAAAAAATAGAATTGCATAGCCTTATCTACCATGGAAGCCGAGTACGTGGCTTTATCAACGGTTAGCGTAGGAGGATGTCTAGCTTAAGAGATTTTTGAACATTTAGGTGTTATTGGCGAGGCTGCAAGTCCATTTTTGGTATACTGTGATAGCCAAACAGCGATAGCTTATACCAAAGATCCCAAGTTCCATTGTAAGACCAAACACATAGACATTAAGTATAATTACGTTAAGGGTTAGTTGCATGAAAGGATGTGAACGTACAGTATGTATCTACGCATAGAATGTTAGCAGATCCGATAACGAAATCGATTCTTAGAGATATTTTTCATAGTCATGTGAAATCTCTTGGATTACCTAGAATGTGATATATTGGATATTGTAATTTCCCTGATTGTTCACTATTAATGAAGTTTGAGATTATTACCTATGAGTTTTTTATAATATTTATGGATGTTAAAGCTTGGTGCTTTATATTGAGAGGTATGTCGGACAGATAGAAGATTGGCTCACTCATATGGGTAATCGTCTCTATTTGCTGCGTGATAAATATAGATGAGACAATTTAAGTTCATTATCTAAGTGATAATTGAGAGCTCCACTTAGAATATAAAGGTCGCCTTAATATGATGTAAGATGAGGACTTAATGTTCATTATGTCCGAAAGTGAAATAACCCACATATTTCACTTTATTTGTCTTCATTGTCAAATGTGAGTTCTGATGGTATTTTTGTGAA
>JAGVVM010019303.1:0-10019 GCA_019149425.1 Psidium friedrichsthalianum
CGGACTGGTCATCTGTCCACTATCACCCGAATTATTGAGTCTTTCCTCCTCTCTGACTTCTCGTCAATCCCTGTCACGAAATCCATGGTAATGGTGCTCCCAATTCCATTCTGGGATCGCCAATGGTTTGTAATAGTCCCCATGCTTGCAATTTGTGCCTTAACTTGCTGACTACGTCAGGTTACTTGGCTACATGCTTACCACATCCCTTCTTCCATTTCACAGTATGCTCTGCGTAGGTTCTGGTACCTCTTCGTGCTTCCATGGGTGGATACATATAATTTATCTCTTGAGCCTCAGCCCATATCCTTTCCCTTTAGTTCTTCGTCATTGGCCACATAGTCGCCCTTTCAAACTTTTAACAGTCCCGTCTTCGTCCCCTGAATCATCTTTCCTCTCTCTGCTCCCATCATCACGATATTTTGGATTATCAGGGTCCGTAGACTGCAATTCTTTGATCTTCTTGAATCTTTGCTCGATCTGTAAGAGTAGCCATTAGCTTGAGAGACGTCCATCTCAACCTTGAATTCAGAGTCTCTGATTTCTTCTAGCAGCTCCCTTCTTTACCTCATATTCTCGTACTCGACTTCCTGCCTTCGAGCATCCGCCACTGCCCTTTCGCCTTTCTAGGATGTTTTAAAAACGCCAGGATGTCACGTCATAGTCTTTCTTTCAAGCAGCTCGCTCCATTCAGGCTTGTTCATGTTTAGTTTCCTTCTATGAAAAAACAATACTTCAGACTTGGTGTCTGTGTAGATCTGAACTTCTCTCCCACCAGGTAAGTGTCCCCCCCCCTCCCCCCAGATCGTCAACGCAAAAATTATCAGCAGCCAACTCCAAGGTCTGTGGCGTTGGATACTTCATTTCATGGGTCTCACTGTCGAGCATGCTATGCCGCTACTCGTCCATGTTTCATCAGACACATCCTATCCCGCTCTTAGCGAGCATCGCCTGTAAATCTCAAATCCTCCAGGTCAGGATGGTGTCATCACTGGCGCGGAGTTAGTCGATCCTTTAGCTCTGAAAACCTCCCCTCGCACTTCTCATTCCATTCAAACTTCGTTGTCCTTCTTTAACAGGCGTGTCAGAGGAGACGCTATCACCGAGAACTCTTTCTACAAAGCGTCTATAATACCAGCCAATCCAAGGAAGCTTCTTACTTCAGTTACGGTCGTAGGCCTCGGCCACTTCTCTACTGCCCGATCTTTGCTGATCAACTGATATTCCATCTCCAGATACGATGTGTCCAAGGAATGCCACTCTACTCAGCCAGAACTCACACTTACTAAACTTCGCATATAGGAGTGCTCCCTTAAGGTCTGTAGAATGGTCCTCAAATGCTGCTCATGGTCCTCTCAGCGCTCTTCGAGTATACCAGAATATCATCGATGAAGACTATTACGAACTGATCCAGAAACTCCTTGAACACCCTGTTCATCATAATCCATGAATGCAGCTGGGGCATTTGTCAATCCAAATGGCATGACGGTGAACTCGTAATGCCCATATCTCGTCCTAAGGCAGTCTTCGGGATATCCTCCTTCTTGATCCTTAGCTGGTGATAGCCTGTCCTTAGGTCTATCTTAGAGAATACACATGCTCCTTCCAGCTGATCAAACGATCATCAATCCTTGGCAGAGGGTACTTGTTCTTGATCGTCACTTGGTTCAGTTGTCTGTAGTCTATACACAGCCTTAACGTGGCCATCTTTCTTCTTCACAAACAGCACCGGAGCTCCCCACGTGAAGCACTGGGCGGATAAATCCTTTATCCAGCAGCTCCTGCATCTGCACCTTCAGCTCCTTCAGCTCAGACAACGACATCCTATATGGTGCCTTTGAGATTGGTCGGTCCAGGTGCCAACTCAATCACAAACTCTACCTCACGTTCTGGTGGCAAGCCAGGCATCCTGAGGAATACGTCGGGGTATTCACCCACTACTCACCAGGGCACCTCCTCTAGCTTCACTTCTTGAGCCGAAGAATCTATTACTGATGCCAAAAATCCTAGGCAACCTTGATCCATCAGCTTGGTTGCTTCTAGGGCCGAAATCCAAGGTATTGAGGTCCACCTCGGTTTCCTTTAAACTCATACTCAGGCCCATCTACTGGGTTCAGCCTTATTATACTTCTACTGCAGTCATAACTGCTCCATGTCTAACCAACCAATCCATGCCGACAATTACGTCGAAATCATACATGGGCAGAACAGCTAAGTCAATCTTCTCAACTCTATCTCCTAAGTATCTCACACCCCTCCCATCCTATACAACCATTACTCTATCCTTCAACGGGGTGGCCACATGCAACATACTCCAACGGTCTAGTTTCTATTCCAGCCAATGCAGCAAAACGTGCAGATATGAACGAATGGGATGCACCAGGATCAAATAAAGCATAGGCGGTGTGACCACAGAGAGAAATGGTACCTGTGATCACCCCCTGGCGCATTCTCAGCATCCTTGCGCGCCACAGCATAGACTCGTCCCTGAGCAGGTGGACGGTTCAGAATTCCTGCGGAGCATTGCCCATCTGCGGCTGCTGCTGCGGTTGGAACGGGGGTCTTGGACCATTCTTCGGGCAGTTCCTCTGAATATGCCCCAACTGACCCCATTTGAAGCATCCCCAGTCTTCTTCGGGCAAGGGCTGTTCCCATGCCTTCTGCCACACTCACGGCAGTTCTGATTCCCGGGTGTGAGGCTTTCCCAAGTTCTCCTCGCAGGCGGGGACGAACCTGCGGGTGTCCTTCATCGGCCTCTTGCCGAAATCTCTGAAGTTCCTCCCTGGCATAAACCGCGATCCAGATGCGGCAGCCTCTCCTGTAGGTCTCGCTCTATCGCCAGAGCTCGTTCATAGATCTCATTATAGTCTCTTAGTCCGGTGGCGATCATCATACTTTTCAGCTCGGGCCTCAGACCTTCTCTGAATCTCTGGCTTGTCCCATGGGTCCTCAATCAACCTTCGAGCGAACTTGGATAGTCTGGCAAACTCGCCCTCGTATTGGTCCACAGTCATCGACCCTTGGCGAAGTCTAATGAACTCTTCCATTTTCCTCTCCTGGCTGCCTCAGAGAAGTACTTTCCGTTGAACGCTGCACAGAAAGCAGCCCAGTTTGGCCTCATGCCATCAGGAAAGACTCGCCCTCTGGTGGCCTTCCACCAGTCATCGGCAGTGTTCTGAAGCTGATATGTTGCCAACGAGACCTTCTCCTCGTCCGTGCCCCAAGCACGTGAATGCTTTCTCTAGCTGTCGATCCACGAGGCAGCTACTTCTGGTCCTTCCCATGCCATCGAACTTAGGAGGGCGGTTGCAGCTTCAAGAACTGCTCCACGATATGATGGGCTGACGTCCTCCATTGCCATGCCCATTGCCCCCATGGGCTCCATTTCAGCGGCCAAGGCGGCCTCAGCTGCTTGGGCAACGGTGGCAGCTCTCTCAGCAGCTTGCCTACCCATCAGATTGCTAACCTCAGGTCAGCACCCTCATCATTTCCTCTATCCTTGGGTCTCCTTCAGGAGCAGGAGCCCTTGAACTTGACGCACCAGCACTGGGTCTTCTGCCCCTATGCTCATCCTTCTAGTTTTCACTCACACCTATACCACGAAATTCCCATTCAGGAATTCGAAATTCTAAAACTAACAATCAAGCTTTCGCCTACTGTCGCGTCCACTGACATGATTATGCATGTAAAGTTCGCTGCAGCTTTTAAATGCAATTGGACTCGGAAGACACCTAGACTCACCCTGACAATGCACAACTTAGGCCACTCTATTCGCCACCTCAACTAGAAGCCTGTCGGGAGCCGCTCCTTGATCGGGTCTCTGCCCCGGCGACCACTCCCCGCCCTCCTCATTTCTTGGTGCGAACAGTTGTCCTAAGTTACCCACAGCCAGAGAGAATCCCGCTCCACGTGTCCCATACCACGCTTCATCACAGTTTTAGACGTCCCGTCAGACCTGTCCCATACCAGGCCGACGGTTACCCAGCCCAATAAAATATGATGCATGCACTTTTCAAATCCTCAAATCCTTCTTTTTTTTAATCGACTTTTTCATTTTCTTTTTAAACCATTTTGTCTCTGATGCAGAAATCGTGCAATGCATGATGGTCAAGCAGCGCGCAACAGCCGACTAGGCATACAACCACAAGCATCAATAATTTGACAGCTAATCAATCAGCAAACAGCACTCAAGCACCCTACTCATGGGGCTATGCTTTAGAACCTTACCTCAGGTCCTGACGCATCTGCAGGTTAGTTCCAGACATGATAATCTATAGTCATACTGGACTAATCCTCTAACTCTGCAAGCACATGCGCAATCAATTCATGCATTTTACCCTTTCCTAATTCCTAGGTCTAGGGTCTTTCTATCTGACTACCCCAAAATTCATCAGCCTTATCACTCCAAATCCTCGAACAGTCTCGTATCGAGCTGACTTGCTCTGATACCACTCGAACGGGGTTGTCACGCCCCGAACCCCAATCGAGCCCGCGACATCCCTGCTCATATCGTGAAAAACCCTGCGTACGCCTGGCCTGCGAATAGCGACGGCCCAGGATGCACATCGCGGCCAGACGACGCTATGGTCTAGCGCAAAACGACCAACCTGCGGAAGCTGGCCTTCTACACATGCATACAAGCACAAGAATATAGGTTATGAAGAGACAAGAACACTTTTACAAAAGAAACACATCAACATATATATATATATAATCGAGCGTTAGTACAGACCTCCAAAAGAAAACCTCATCCTAGGGTCACGACACCTACGCTCTCGCTATCTCAAATCAACCAGTAACAGCAGGCCTCAGTCCTCCTCAGGCATCCTCCTCGGGATCCTCTCTCGTCAGTGTCCATGGCGTCACCCTCATCGTGGCCATCAATCTCAGAACGTCCTGGGGACGGCAACTCCTGCAGTGGGTCGGGATCGATCACCTCGCCACCATACTCAGCTGGCTGCAACAGGATCGGGTCGTCCTCCATAGGGTCGGAGAATCTCTCTGGGGTCCCTCAAAACCATACAGACCCTCCCTATACCAGGCCTCGAATCTATGGGGTACAAGGTAGGGTCCACCTGATCTACTAGTACAGTCGTCACATGCCTATGCCACATCACAGCATGCATATCAAAATGGAGGGTGATCTGGGTATCCATCTGCACTGGCAGTCCAAAAAGCATCGGTGGTGCAGCCATCACGGGTGACCTGGATCTGTAAAAGAAGAAGGCAACCACCGCCCGTGAGTCGAAACTCATAAGCTCACCACTAATCCAGCGTAGGATAGCGTATACTGGTGGGGTCGGTCCTATCCAGGGGACTAGGTTCGCGGTCCAGGGTCAGCACTCTCAGTTACCCCGGTACCAGACCCCAACATGCATCGCATAACAAACGTGCAATTCATAGCAATACAGTTCATATTATACAGACAGGCAGGCACAGAAACAGTCAAACATGATGCCATATGCAAGCTGATACAGGCCTCAACCGCCATAACGGATCCCAATGGATCATGCCCGTCCATCACTCCAATTCCCATCAGGGCTCACCCAACAGTGCCACTCGGCAAATTTCCTCAACTGCGTATCTGACGCCTTACGTTGGTTTCTCTCTTTCCCTCCATTTCCCCGCGTAACAACGGCTCTGGGGCACCTTTCTTTGTCACATCTCTGGTGACTCATGCCATGCTCTCAATGTATGCGGGGGCCACATGATTGGCAACCAGCATTCAGACATAGAGCATGCATGCTGTGACAGTCTGAAAATTCGAACCATTTATCGGTAGATTCTAAATGAGAATGGAGATACTTCGTTAATACACTCTGGTCGACGCTCACTCAGGATTAGCTACCCTGGGATGACCAACCGAAGGGGAAAGGCTATCTGGGAATTTTTCCAATCAGCCGCCCGTTGGTCTGAGACTGAGGCAGAGTCGGTATTTAATGAAATTGACCACAAAATGAAATCCGACATTGGACAATCGGAACAGTAAGACAAACACAATGAAGAAATGAAATCGATTTCAGAAATGTCGCTGAAGGTCAGACAGCCGGTGCACGTCGAGAAGCAAGACGTGAATGGAAAATTACCGAAATGCCCCGGTAAATGCTCAATCCTTAGAATGAGACCAATTAGGATTTTTGAGAATAGATTCGATAGACCGACAACAAATCCAGTCCAAAATTCGTTCGCGCGCTCGGGACCCGATCGGTGCATTTGGCACGCAAATCGAGGCAAGTCAAATCGGTTGTCCACATCAATCGTATTCACATCAATCAATCACATCATGGCACAATTCCAAGGCAATCAATCAAGTCAATCAAGTGTCATTCAGTTAACATCAAGTCCTATTTTGACTTACCCCATTATAATCTATTTTTGGATTTTATGGGATTATAATCCTCACTTTCTCTCTCTCCTCCTCCATTCGGTTCACTCTCCGTCCCTCACTTCTCTCTCCCGAAAACCTCTCTCCCTCTCTCGTCTCTTCCCTTGGCCGCCGTCCGCCCGGGGCTCCGCCGTCGTTCTCCTCGTCCTCTCGCCGCCGTGCGAGCACGTCCAGCACCTCCACGCCACGTAAGCCTCCCTTAGTCCTTGTCTCTTCATCCCCGTGGCCATGGACAACCGACCGAGCTCACCTCTCTCTTCCTCCCCCGTTTCTTCAAGCCGCCGCCTGAACGCCAACTCGTCGTCGCCCGCCCTCGTTCACCACCGTTCCACGTCGCCGTCGTCTTGCCTCACCTCGGTAAGCCCCCTCACGCCCACTCCCTTGCTGTCACGCAGCCGTGGAGGCACCCACCAAGCAACTAACCTCTCATCTCTCACTCTCTCCTCGGTTTCTCCTCTAGCCGCCGCGAGCTCCACCGCCATCGCGCCCATTCCCGTCGTCACCACCCGCCGTCACCAGCCCATTCTCGGTAAGCTTCACTCCCTAATCTTGGCCTAGGTTAGTTGTATATGTGTATGGATTGTGAGGTTAGTAGTTAATCAAGGTGATTAGAGTATAATATGGGCGATTATGCAAATTGGGCTTAAGGCTAACCTTGAGGTGTATAATGGCCGAGCGTGGGAGGCCATTTGAGGAATCAATTTGGGCCTTGAAATTATATATATGGGCGGCAATTAGCGAAATAGGCGTGTGGGATTGTGGCCAAGCAAGCTAACGGGCTAGTAATTGTAAGACATATAAAAAAATATGTTTAGGACTAATTATAATAAATTTGGGCCGATTTTGGAACTCTGGGCCCAAGTTTTAATAATGGCCATATATGGACGAAAATCACAATTGAGTGGGCCCAAACTATAATTTGGAATATTAAATATGAGGCCCATTAATGTACATGGGCTTAGGACATCAATTTGGGCAAAAATAACCTAATTGGGCTTAATAGGCTAGTCCTTGAAAATGGGCTTGGGCCCTACACGAATTTAATACTTATAGTGGGCCTAAATATTATATTAATCTTAGAATTAATTCATGGGCCTAGATTGGTTAATGGGCCTTGGAACCTAGTTGGGCCCAACTTAATTTGATAGGCCCAACTTGGTCTAATGGGCCTAACACACTTCATTGACCTCGAATCTTATTGGGCCCAACTTGACTAATGGACTTAAAACCGTATTGGGCCGACTTACCCTAGTGGACCTAACTACCCTAAGTGGGCCTTGAACTTTAGAACGGGCTGCAGGCCCATTCGAACCTGAATCCCTAAACGGGCCTTAAAGACCAAGCTAAGCCTAATTCAACTACACCCGAGGGGTTATTAAAACACCAATCATTAATCGCGGGATACTAACTCCCAGGGAACTAACAAGGGCGAATTGGGCTTAGGCCGAGTTACCTAGCCGCCAAGATAGGGTTCAATTTAGATGGGTTTTAACCAGAGATGGTATGAGATATTATATTGAGCCTGTCTGGCCGAGGAACTGTGTGTGGGGCATTTGATCTCTTATAGTTTGGCTTGACGAGCACGTGGTTTACTGTTATGACTTCTTGATGTGCTCTGTACTTGTGCTTGTATACCATTGCATGCATGCCTCTATGTCTGAATTGCTGGTTGCAATCATGTGGGCCCCGCATACATTGAGAGCATGGCATGAGTCACCAGAGATGTGACAAGAGAAGGTGCCCCAGAGGCGTTGTTACGGGGGAATGGAGGGAAAAGGGAGAAACCAACGTAAGGCGTCAGATACGCAGTTGAGGAAATTTGCCGAGTGGCACTGTTGGGTGAGCCCTGATGGGAATTGGAGTGATGGACGGGCATGATCCATTGGGATCCGTTATGGCCGTTTGAGGCCTGTATCAGCTTGCATATGGCATCATGTTGGACTGTTTCTTGTGCCCGTCTGTATGATATGAACTGTAATGCTATGAATTGCACGTTTGTTTATGCATGTTTGGGGTCTGGTACCGAGGGTAACTGAGAGTGTCTGAAACCCTGGACCGCGACCTAGTCCCCTGGATAGGACCGACCCCACCCGTATACGCTATCCTAATCCTAACGCTAGGATTAGTGGTGAGGCTTATTGAGTTTCGACTCACACGGGCGGTGGTTGCCCTCTTCTTACAGATCCAAGTCACCCGTGATGGCTGCACCACCGATGCTTTTTGGACTGCCAGTGCATTGGATACCCAGATCACCCTCCATTTTGATATGCATGCTGTGATGTGGCATAGGCATGTGAACGACTGTACTAGTAGATCAGGGTGGACCTACCTTGTACCCCATAGATTCGAGGCCTGGTATAGGGAGGGCCTATATGGCTTTGAGGGACCCCAGAGAGATTCTCCGATCCCTATGGAAAGACGACCCTATCCTGTTGCAGCCACTGAGTGGTGGCGAGGTGATCGACCCCGACCCACTACAGGAGTTGCCGTCCCCAGGACGTTCTGAGATTGACGGTCACGAGGAGGGTGACGCCATGGACACTGACGAGGAGGATCCAAGAGGAGGACCCCGAGGAGGATCTAGAGGAGGATCCAGATGAGGACCCCCGAGGAGGATCCCGAGGAGGAGCCTGAGGAGGACTGGTGTCCTGCTGTTACTGGTTTGGTTTTTTTGGAGATAGCGAGAGCGTAGGTTCGTGACCCTAGGAATGAGGTTTTCTTTTGGAGGTCTGTACTTACGCTCGATTATATATATATATGTGATGTTGTTTCCTTTTGTAAAAGTGTTCTTGTCTCTTCATACTACCCTATATTCTTGTGCTTGCATGCATGTGTAGAAGGCACGCTTCCGCAGGTTGTTGTCGTTTTGCGCTAGACATAGCGTCGTCTGGCCGCGATGTGCATCCTGGGCCGTCGCTATTCGCAGACCAGGCGTACGCAGGGTTCTTCACGATATGAGCAGGATGTCGCGAGCTCGATTGGGGTTCGGGAGTGACATCCCCGTCCGAATTGGTATCAAGCAAGTTAGCTCGGATACGAGACCGTTCGAGGATTTGGAAGTGATAAGGCTGATGAATTTTTGGGGTAGTCAGATAGAAAGACCCTAGACCTAGGAATTAGGAAGGGTAAAATGCATGAATTATTGGCGCATGTGCTTGCAGAGTTAAGGATTAGTCCAGTATGACTATAGATTATCATGTCTGGAACTAACCTGCAGATGCGTCAGGACCTGAGGTAAGGTTCTAAAGCATAGCCCCATGAGTAGGAGGGTGCTTGAGTGCTGTTTGCTGATTGATTAGCTGTCAAATTATCGATGCTTGTGGTTGTATGCCTAGTCGCTGTTGCCGCTGCTTTACCATCATGCATTGCAAACACGATTTCTATTCTACATCAGAAACAAATGGTTTAAAATGAAATCGATTTAAAAAAAAGGTTGAGATTTAAAAGAAAAGCGCATGCATCATATTTTATTTGGCTGGGTAACCCCAGTCAGCCTGGTAATGGGACAGGTCTGACGGGACGTCTAAAAAACGTATGAAGCGTGGGTTATGGGACACGTGGACCGGGATTCTCTCTGGCTGTGAGTCAACTCAGGACAACTGTTCCACAAGAAATAGAGTTACGAAAGAGGGAA
>JAGVVM010019304.1:0-18242 GCA_019149425.1 Psidium friedrichsthalianum
ACGCAAAAATTAAGCAGCCAACTCCACCAGGTCGGCGTTTGGATAATTCATTTCATGTGGCCTCAACTGTCCAGATGCCATTGCACTGACCTTCTGTTGTATCAGACACATCCTAGACCTCTTAGCGAAGCATCGCTGTAAATCTCAAATCCTCCAGGTCCGGATGGGATGGTCAACACTGGTGCGGAAGTTAGTCGTCCTTTAACTCCTGAAAGCTTTCTTCGCACTTCGCTGTCCATTCAAACTTCGATTCCTCTTCAACAGTCTTGTCATTGGAGCGGCTATCGCGGAGAACCTTCCACGAAGCGTCTGTAATATCCAGCCAATCCAAGAAAGCTTCGCACTTCGGTTACGGTTGTAGGCCTCGGCCCACTTCTCTACTGCCTCGATCTTTGCTGGATCTACCGATATTCCTTCTCCAGATACGATGTGTCCAAGGAACGCCACTCTGCTCAGCCAGAACTCGCACTTACTAAACTTCGCATACAGCGAGTGTTCCCTTAAGGTCTGTAGAACGGTCCTCAAATGCTGCTCATGGTCCTCAGAGCTCTTCGAGTACACCAAAATATCATCGATGAAGACTATTACGAACTGATCCAGAAACTCCTTGAACACCCTGTTCATCATATCCATGAATGCAGCTGGGGCATTTGTCAATCCAAATGGCATGACGGTGAACTCGTAATGCCCATATCTTGTCCTAAAGGCAGTCTTCGGGATATCCTCCTTCTTGATCCTTAGCTGGTGATAGCCTGTCCTTAGGTCTATCTTAGAGAATACACACGCTCCTTCCAGCTGATCAAACAGATCATCAATCCTTGGCAGAGGATACTTGTTCTTGATCGTCACTTGGTTCAGTTGTCTGTAGTCTATACACAGCCTTAACGTGCCATCTTTCTTCTTCACAACAGCACGGAGCTCCCCACGGTGAAGCACTGGGGCGGATAAATCCTTTATCCAGTAGCTCTTGCATCTGCACCTTCAACTCCTTCAGCTCAGACAACGACATCCTATACGGTGCTTTTGAGATTGGCTCAGTCCCAGGTGCCAACTCAATCACAAATTCTACCTCACGCTCTGGTGGCAAGCCAGGCAACTCCTGAGGAAATACGTCGGGGTATTCACCCACTACTAGGCACCTCCTCTAGCTTCACTTCTTGAGCCGAAGAATCTATTACTGATGCCAAAAATCCTAGGCAACCTTGATCCATCAACTTGGTTGCTTCTAGGGCCGAAATCCAAGGTATTGAGGTTCCACCTCGGTTTCCTTTAAACTCATACTCAGGCCCATCTACTGGGTTCAGCCTTATTATACTTCTACTGCAGTCAATAACTGCTCCATGTCTAACCAACCAATCCATGCCGACAATTACGTCGAAATCATACATGGGCAGGACAGCTAAGTCAATCTTCTCAACTCTATCTCCTAAAGTTATCTCACACCCCTCACATCCTATCACAACAATTACTCTATCCTTCAACGGGGTGGCCACATGCAACATAACATCCAACGGTCTAGTTTCTATTCCAGCCAACGCAGCAAAACGTGCAGATATGAACGAATGGGATGCACCAGGATCGAATAAAGCATAAGCGGTGTGACCACAGAGAGAAATGGTACCTGTGATCACCCCTGGCGCATTCTCAGCATCCTTGCGCGCCACAGCATAGACTCGTCCCTGAGCAGGTGGACGGTTCAGAATTCCTTGCGGAGCATTGCCCATCTGCGGCTGCTGCTGCGGTTGGAACGGGGGTCTTGGACCATTCTTCGGGCAGTTCCTCTGAATATGCCCCAACTGACCACATTTGAAGCATCCCCAGTCTTCTTCGGGCAAGGGCTGTTCCCATGCCTTCTGCCACAATCACGGCAGTTCTGATTCCCGGGGTGTGATGGCTTTCCCAAGTTCTCCTCGCAGGCGGGACGAACCTGCGGGTGTCCTTCATCGGCCTCTTGCCGAAATCTCTGAAGTTCCTCCCTGGCATAAACCGCGATCCAGATGCGGCAGCCTTCTCCTGTAGGTCTCGCTCTATCGCCAGAGCTCGTTCATAAATCTCATTGTAGTCTCTCAGTCCGGTGGCGATCATCATACTTTTCAGCTCGGGCCTCAGACCTTCTCTGAATCTTCTGGCTTTGTCCCATGGGTCCTCAATCAGCCTTCGAGCGAACTTGGATAGTCTGGCAAACTCGCCCTTGTATTGGTCCACAGTCATCGACCCTTGGCGAAGTCTAATGAACTCTTCCATTTTCCTCTCCTGGGCTGCCTCAGAGAAGTACTTTCCATTAAACGCTGCACAGAAAGCAGCCCAGTTTGGCCTCATGCCATCAGGAAAGACTCGCCCTCTGGTGGCCTTCCACCAGTCATCAGCAGTGTTCTGAAGCTGATATGTCGCCAACGAGACCTTCTCCTCGTCCGTGCACCCAAGCACGGTGAATGCTTTCTCTAGCTGTTCGATCCACGAGGCAGCTACTTCGGGTCCTCCAGTGCCATCGAACTTGGGCGGTTGCAGCTTCAGGAACTGCTCCACGATATGATGGGTCTGACGTCCTCCATTTCCATGCCCATTGCCCCCATGGGCTCCATTTGCAGCGGCCAAGGCGGCCTCAGCTGCTTGGGCAACAGTGGCAGCTCTCTCAGCAGCTTGCCTACCCATCAGATTGCTAACCTCAGTCAGCACCCTCATCATTTCCTCTATCCTTGGGTCTCCTTCAGGAGCAGGAGCCCTTGAACTTGACGCACCAGCACTGGGTCTTCTGCCCTATTGCTCATCCTTCTAGTTTTCACTCACACCTATACCAACGAAAATTCCCATTCAGGAATTCGAAATTCTAAAACTAACAATCAAGCTTTCGCCTACTGTCGCGTCCACTGACATGAATTATGCATGTAAAGTTCGCTGCAGCTTTTAAATGCAATTGGACTCGGAAGACACCTAGACTCACCTGACAATGCACAACTTAGGCCACTCTGTTCGCCACCTCAACTAGAAGCCTGTCGGGAGCCGCTCCTTGATCGGGTCTCTGCCCCGGCGACCACTCCCCGCCCTCCTCATTTCTTGGTGCGAACAGTTGTCCTAAGTTACCCACAGCCAGAGAGAATCCCGCTCCACGTGTCCCATACCACGCTTCATTACAGTTTTTAGACGTCCCGTCAGACCTGTCCCATACCAGGCTGACGGTTACCCAGCCCAATAAAATATGATGCATGCGCTTTTCAAAATCCTCAAAGCCTTTATTTTAAATCGATTCATTTTAAACCATTTTGTTTCGATGCAGAAATCGTGCAATGCATGATGGTCAAGCAGCGCGCAACAGCCGACTAGGCATACAACCACAAGCATCAATAATTAGCAGCTAATCAATCAGCAATCAGCAAAAAGCACCCTACTCATGGGGCTATGCTTTAGAACCTTACCTTAGGTCCTGACGCATCTATTAGTTCAGACATCATAGTCTATAGTCATAAGACTAACCTCTAACTCTGCAAGCACATGCGCCAATCAATTCATGCATTTTACCCTTCCTAATTCCTAGGTCTAGGGTCGTTCTATCTAACTACCCCAAAATCATCAGCCTTATCACTCCAATTCCTCGAACAGTCTCGTATCGAGATGACCTTGCTCTGATACCACTCGAACGGGGATGTCACGCCCCGAACCCCAATCGAGCCCGCGACATCCCTGCTCATATCGTGAAGAACCCTGCGTGCACCTGGCCTACGAATAGCGACGGCCCAGAATGCACATCGCGGCCAGACGACGCTATGATCTAGCGCAAAACCTGAAACCTGCGGAAGCGTGCCTTCTACACATGCATACATGCACAAGATAATAGGGTAGTATGAAAAGACAAGAACACTTTTACAAAAGGAGACAACATCATATATATATATATATATATATATATATCGAGCGTTAAGTACAGACCTCCAAAAGAAAACCTCATCCTATGGTCACGACACCTACGCTCTCACTATCTCCAAAATCTAACCAGCGACAGTAGGACTCAGTCCTCCTCGGCTCCTCCTCGGGATCCTCCTCGGGTCTCCTCGGATCCTCCTCGGTGTCCATGGCACCCTCCTCATGGCCGTCGATCTCAGAACGTCCTGGGGACGGCAACTCCTGCAGTGGGTCGGGGTCGATCACCTCGCCACCATACTCAGCTGGCTGCAACAGGATCGGGTCGTCCTCCATAGGGATCGGAGAATCCCTCTGGGGTCCCTCAAAGCCATACAGACCCTCTCTATACCAGGCCTCGAATCTATGGGGTACAAGGTAGGGTCCACCCTGATCTACTAGTACAGTCGTCACATGCCTATGCCACATCACAGCATGCATATCAAAATGGAGGGTGATCTGGGTATCCATCTACACTGGCAGTCCAAAAAGCATCGGTGGTGCAGCCATCACGGGCGACCTGGATCTAAAAAAGAAGGGCAACCACCGCCCGTGAGTCGAGGACTCAGCAAGCTCACCACTAATCCTAGCGTGGGGTAGCGTATACTGGTGGGGTCGGTCCTATCCAGTGGACTAGGTTCGCGTTCCAGGGTTCAAACACTCTCAGTTACCCTCGGTACCAGACCCCAACATGCATAAACAAACGTGTAATTCATGGCAACACAGTTCATATCACACAGACGGGCACAAAAGACGGTCAAACATGATGCCATATGCAAACTGATGCAGGCCTCAACCGGCCATAACGGATCCCAATGGATCATGCCCGTCTATCACTCCAATTCTCATCAGGGCTCATCCAACAGTGCCACTCGGCAAATTTCCTCAACTGCGTATCTGACGCCTTACGTTGTTTCTCCCTTTTCCCTCCATTTCCCCGCGTAACAACGCTTCTGGGGCACCTTCTCTTGTCACATCTCTGGTGACTCATGCCATGCTCTCATGTATGCGGGGCCCACATGATTGCATACCAGCAATTCTCGAGGACATAGAAGCATGCATGCTGTGACAGTCTGAAAATTCGACCCATTTGTCAGAATTTCTAATGAATGGAATACTTCGTTAATACACTCTAGTCGACGCTCACTCAGGATTAGCTACCCTGAGATGACCAACCGAAGGGAAAGGCTATCTGGGATTTTTCCCAATCAGCCGCCCGTTGGTCTGAGACTGAGACAGAGTCGGTATTTATGAAATTGACCACAAAATGAAATTCGACATGGACAATCGAAACAGTAAGACAAACACAATGAAGAAATGAAATCGTTTCAGAAATGTCGACTGAAGGTCAGACAGCCGGTGCACGTCGAGAAGCAAGACGTGAAAGGAAAATTACCGAAATGCCCCGGTAAATGCTCAGTCCTTAGAATTAGATAAATTAGGATTTTTGAGAATAGAATCGATAGACCGACACCAAATCCAGTCCAAAATTCGTTCGCGCTCGGGACCCGATCGGTGCATTTGGCACGCAAATCGAGGCAAGTCAAATCAGATGTCACATCAATCAATGTCACATCAATCAATCACAATCATGGCACAAGTTCCCATCAATCAATCAATCAAGTCATTCAAGTACACATCAGTCACTATTAACCTAACCCACTATATCTATTTTTATTTTATGATTATAATCCTCACTCTCTCTCTCTCCCTCCATTCGATTTTCTTCCCTCCCTCTCTCTCCCCCTCTCTCCCTCTCGGTCTCTTCCCCTTCGCCGCCCGTCCGCCCGTGGAGCGCCGCCGCGCTCCGTCCGCCGCCGTGCGGCCACCGTCGGCCACCTCCCGTCACGGTGCCTCCTTAGTCCCTTGTCTCTTCTTTCCCGTGGCTTGATAACCGACCGACCTCACCTCTCTCTTCCTCCCCCTCTCGGTGCAAGCCCGTCGTCCGCCCGTCCGTCGTCCCGTCGTCGTCACCACCGTTCACGTCGCCACGTCTTGCCTCACCTCGGTAAGCCCTCACGCCCTCTCCTTGCTGTTCACGTGCCGTGGAGGCACCCACCAAGCCGAACTAACCTCTCATCTCTCACTCTCTCTCGTTTCTCCTCTAGCCGTCGTGAGCTCCACCGCCCATCCGCCCATTTCCCCGTCACCGCCGCCACCAGCCCATCCAGGTAAGCTTCACTCCCTAATCTTGGCCTAGGTTAGTTGTATATGTGTATGGATTGTGATTAGTAGCTAATCAAGGTGATTAGAGTATAATATGGGCGATTATGCAAATTGGGCTTTAGGCTAACCTTGAGTGTATAATGGGCCGAGCGTGAGGGCCATTTGAGGAATGAATTTGGGCCTTGAAATTATATACATGGGCTGCAATTAGTGAAATAGGCGTGTGGAATTGTGGGCCAAAGCAAGCTAATGGGCCTAGGGACCTAATTTCATGATAATTGGGCCAATTTGGAACTCTTGGGCCCAAGTTTTAATAATGGGCCATATATGGACGAAAATCACAATTGATGGGCCCAAATTATAATTTGGAATATTAAAATATGAGGCCCATTAATGTACATGGGCTTAGGACATCAATTTGGGCCTAAAATAACCTAATTGGGCTTAATAGGCTAGTCCTTGAAAATGGGCTTGGGCCCTACACGAATTTAATACTTATAATGGGCCTAAATATTATATTAATCTTAGAATTAATTCATGGGCCTAAGATTGGTTAATGGGCCTTAGAACTAATTGGCCCAACTTAATTTAATAGGCCCAACTTGGTCTAATGGGCCTAACACATCTTCATTGGACCTTGAATCTTAATGGGCCCTAACTTGACTAATGAGCTTAAAACACGTAATGGGCCGACTTACCTTAGTGGACCTAACTACCTTTGTGGGCCTTGAACTTTAGAACGGGCTGTAGGCCCATTCGAACCTGAATCCACTAAATGGGCCTTAAACCAAGCTAAGCCTAATTCAACTACACCCGAGGGGTTATTAAAAACCAAATCATTAATCGTGGGTACTAACTCCCAGGGAACTAACAAGGGCGATTGGGCTTAGGCCGAGTTACCGAGTCCGCAAGATGGGGTTCAATTTATATGGGTTTAACCAGAGAGATGGCATGAGATATTATATTGAGCCTGTCTGGCCGAGGAACTGTGTGTGGGGCACTAGATCTCTTATAGTTTGGCTTGACGAGCACGTGATTACTTTGATGACTTCTTGATGTGCTCTGTACTTGTGCTTGTATACCATTGCATGCATGCTCTATGTCTGAATTGCTGGTTGCAATCATGTGGGCCCCGCATACATTGAGAGCATGGCATGAGTCACCAGAGATGTGACAAGAGAAGGTGCCCCAGAGGCGTTGTTACGCGGGGAAATGGAGGGAAAAGGGAGAAACCAACGTAAGGCGTCAGATACGCAGTTGAGGAAATTTGCCGAGTGGCACTGTTGGGTGAGCCCTGATGGGAATTGGAGTGATAGACGGGCATGATCCATTGGGATCCGTTATGGCCGGTTGAGGCCTGTATCAGCTTGCATATGGCATCATGTTTGACTGTTTCTTGTGCCCGTCTGTATGATATGAACTGTATTGCTATGAATTGCACGTTTGTTTATGCATGTTGGGGTCTGGTACCGAGGGTAACTGAGAGTGTCTGAACCCTGGACCGCGAACCTAGTCCCCTGGATAGGACCGACCCCACCAGTATACGCTATCCTACGCTAGGATTAGTGGTGAGCTTATTGAGTTTCGACTCACGGGCGGTGGTTGCCCTTCTTCTTACAGATCCAGGTCACCCGTGATGGCTGCACCACCGATGCTTTTTGGACTGCCAGTGCAGATGGATACCCAGATCACCCTCCATTTTGATATGCATGCTGTGATGTGGCATAGGCATGTGACGACTGTACTAGTAGATCAGGGTGGACCCTACCTTGTACCCCATAGATTCGAGGCCTGGTATAGGGAGGGCCTGTATGGCTTTGAGGGACCCCAGAGAGATTCTCCGATCCCTATGGAGGACGACCCTATCCTGTTGCAGCCAGCTGAGTATGGTGGCGAGGTGATCGACCCCGACCCACTACAGGAGTTGCCGTCCCCAGGACGTTCTGAGATTGACGGCCACGAGGAGGGTGACGCCATGGACACTGACGAGGAGGATCCAGAGGAGGACCCCGAGGAGGATCCAGAGGAGGACCCAGAGGAGGATCCCGAGGAGGAGCCGAGGAGGACTGAGGAGGACTGAGTCCTGCTTTACTGGTTTGATTTTGGAGATAGCGAGAGCGTAGGTGTCGTGACCATAGGATGAGGTTTTCTTTTGGAGGTCTGTACTTAACGCTCGATTATATATATATATGTGATGTTGTTTCCTTTTGTAAAAGTGTTCTTGTCTCTTCATACTACCCTATATCTTGTGCTTGTATGCATGTGTAGAAGGCACGCTTCCGCAGGTTTTTGTCGTTTTGCGCTAGACCATAGCGTCGTCTGGCCGCGATGTGCATCCTGGGCCGTCGCTATTCGTAGGCCAGGCGTACGCAGGGTTCTTCACGATATGAGCAGGGATGTCGCGGGCTCGATTGGGGTTCGGGGCGTGACATCCCCGTTCGAAGTGGTATCAGAGCAAGGTCAGCTCGATACGAGACCGTTCGAGGATTTGGAGTGATAAGGCTGATGATTTTGGGTAGTTAGATAGAAAGACCCTAGACCTAGGAATTAGGAAGGGTAAAATGCATGAATTGATTGGCGCATGTGCTTGCAGAGTTAGAGGATTAGTCCAGTATGACTATAGACTATGATGTCTGGAACTAACCTGCAGATGCGTCAGGACCTGAGGTAAGGTTCTAAAGCATAGCCCATGAGTAGGGTGCTTGAGTGCTGTTTGCTGATTGATTAGCTGTCAAATTATCGATGCTTGTGGTTGTATGCCTAGTCGGCTGTTGCGCGCTGCTTGACCATCATGCATTGCACGATTTCTACATCAGAAACAAAATGGTTTGAAAAGAAATCGATTTAAAAAAAAGCTTTGAGGATTTGAAAAGTGCATGCATCATATTTTATTGGGCTGGGTAACCGTCAGCCTGGTATGGGACAGGTCTGACGGGACGTCTAAAAACTGTGATGAAGCGTGGTATGGGACACGTGGAACGGGATTCTCTCTGGCTGTGGGTAACTTAGGACAACTGTTCGCACCAAGAAATGAGGAGGGCGGGGAGTGGTCGCCGGGCAGAGACCCGATCAAGGAGCGGCTCCCGACAGGCTTCTAGTTGAGGTGGCGAACAGAGTGGCCTGGGTTAGGCATCGTCAGGGTGAGTCTAGGTGTCTTCCGAGTCCAATTGCATTTAAAAGCTGCAGCGAACTTTACATGCATATTCATGTCAGTAGACGCGACAGTAGGCGAAAGCTTGATTGTTAGTTTTAGGATTTCAAATTCCTGAATGGAATTTCGTTTGGTTTAGGTGTGAAAAAGGACTAGTAAAATGAGCAATAGGGGCAGAAGACCCAGTGCTGGTGCGTCGAGTTCAAGGGCTCCTGCGCCTGAAGGAGACCCAAGGATAGAGGAAATGATGAGGGTGCTGACTGAGGTTAGCAATCTGATGGGTAGGCAAGCTGCTGAGAGAGCTGCCACTGTTGCCCAAGCAGCTGAGGCCGCCTTGGCCGCTGCAAATGGAGCCCATGGGGGCAATGGGCATGGCAATGGAGGACGTCAGACCCATCATATCGTGGAGCAGTTCTGAAGCTGCAACCCCGAAGTTCGATGGCACTGGAGACCCGAAGTAGCTGCCTCGTGGATCGAGCAGCTGGAGAAAGCATTCACCGTGCTTGGTGCACGGATGAGGAGAAGGTCTCGTTGGCAACATATCAGCTTCAGAACACTGCTGATGACTGGTGGAAGGCCACCAGAGGGCGAGTCTTTCCGGACGACATGAGGCCAAACTGGGCTGCTTCTGTGCAGCGTTTAACGGAAAGTATTTCTCTGAGGCAGCCCAGGAGAGAAAGATGGAGGAGTTCATTAGACTTCGCCAAGAGTCAATGACTGTGGACCAATACGAGGGCGAGTTTGCCAGACTATCCAAGTTCGCTCGAAGGCTGATAGAGGACCCATGGGACAAAGCAAGAAGATTCAGAGAAGGTCTGAGACCCGAACTGAAAAGTATGATAATCGCTACTGGACTGAGAGACTATAATGAGATTATGAACGAGCTCTGGCGATAGAGCGAGACCTGCAGGAAAGGTTGCCGCATCGGGATCGCGGTTCATGCCGGGGAGGGACTTCAGGAATTTCGGCAAGAGGCCGATGAGAGATAACCGAAGGTTCGTACCACCTGCTAGAGGACTCTGGAAAACCACCTTACCCTGGGAGTCAGAACTGCCGTGACTGTGGCAGGAGGCCATGGAAACATAACCTTGCCCGAAGAAGACTGGTGGATGCTTTGGATGTAGACAGCTGGGGCACATCCAGAGAAACTGCCCAAAGAGAGGACGAGACCCCCGTTTCAATCGCCAGCAGCAGCCGCAGATGGTCAATGCTCCGCAAGGAATTTGAACCGTCCACCTGCTCAGGGACGAGTCTATGCAGTGGCGCGCAAGGATGCCGAGAATGCGCCAGGGGTGATCACAGGTACCATTTCTCTCTGTGGTCACACCGCCCTATGCTTTATTCGATCCTGGTGCATCCCATTCGTTCATATCTGCACGTTTGCTATGCGTTGGCTGGAATAGAAACTAGACCGTTGGATGTTATGTGCATGTGGCCACCCCGTTGAAGGATAGAGTAATTGTTGTGATAGGATATGAGGGGTGTGAGATAACTTAGGAGATAGAGTTGAGAAGATTGACTTAGCTGTCCTGCCCATGTATGATTTCGACGTAATTGTCGGCATGGATTGGTTGGTTAGACATGGAGCAGTTATTGACTGCAGTAGAAGTACAATAAGGCTGAACCCAGCAGATGGGCAGGTATGAATTTAAGGGAATCGAGGTGGGACATCGATTCCTTGGATTTTCGGCACTAGAAGTAACCAAGCTGATGGATCAGGGTTGCCTAGGATTTTGGCATCGGTAATAGATTCTCGGCTCAAGAAGTGAAGCTAGAGGACTGCCTGTAGTGAGAGACTACTCGGACGTATTTTCGCAGGAATTGCCTGGCTTGCCACCAGAGCGTGAAGTAGAATTTGTGATTGATTGGCACCTGGGACTGAGCCAATTCAAAGGCACCGTATAGGATGGCACTATCTGAACTGAAGGAATTGAAAGTGCAAATGCAAGAGCTGCTGGATAAAGGATTTATCCGCCCCAGTGCTTCACCGTGGGGAGCTCCCGTGCTGTTTGTTAAGAAGAAAGATGGCACGTTGAGGCTGTGTGTAGACTACAGATAGCTGAACCAAATAACAGTCAAGAACAAGTATCCTCTGCCAGAATGATGATTTGTTCGATCAACTGGAAGGAGCGTGTGTGTTCTCCAAGATAGACCTAAGGACAGGCTACCACCAGGAGGATCAAGAAGGAAGATATCCCGAAGACGGCTTTCAAAACCAGATACGGGCATTATGAGTTTACTGTCATGCCATTTGGATTGACAAATGCCCCAGCCGCGTTATGGATATGATGAATCGTGTATCAAGGAGTTTTGGGATCGATTCGTGATAGTCTTCATCGACGACATATGGTGTGTATTCGAGAATTCTGAAGACCACGAAGAACACTTGAGGATCGTTCTACACACTAAGGGAACATTCCCTGTACGCCAAGTTTCAGCAAGTGTGAGTTTTGGCTCGATAGAGTGGCGTTCCTTGGACATATAGTGTCTGGCGAAGGAATATCAGGGATCCAGCTAAGATCGAAGCTGTCGAGAAATGGCCGAGGCCAACAACCGTGACCGAGTTGCGAAGTTTCCTTGATTGGCTGGATATTACAGACGCTTTGTGGAAAGGGTCTCCGAGATGTGCTGTCACGCCCCGACCCCAATCGAGCCCGCGACATCCCTGCTCAGATCGTGAAGAACCCTGCGTACGCCTGGCCTACGAATAGCGATGGCCCAGGATGCACATCGCGGCCAAGCTACGCTAGCACAAAACGACACACCTGAAACCTACGGAAGCGTGCCTTCAACACATGCATATATGCACAAGATAATAGGGTAGTATGAAGAGACAAGAACACTTTTACAAAAGGAAACAACAGCACACATATATATATATATATATATATATATATATATATATATATATCGAGCGTTAAGTACAGACCTCCAAAGAAAACCTCATCCTATGGTCACAACACCTACGCTCTCGCTATCTCCAAAATCAGACCAGTAACAGCAGGACTCAGTCCTCCTCAGGCTCCTCCTCGGGATCTTCCTCGGGGTCCTCCTCTGGATCCTCCTCGTCAGTGTCCATGGCGTCACCCTCCTCGTGACCGTCAATCTCAGAACGTCCTGGGGACGGCAACTCCTGTAGTGGGTCGGGGTCGATCACCTCGCCACCACACTCAGCTGGCTGCAACAGGATAGGGTCGTCCTCCATAGGGATCGGAGAATCTCTCTAGGGTCCCTCAAAGCCATACAGGCCCTCCCTATACCAGGCCTCGAATCTATGGGGTACCAGGTAGGGTTCACCCTGATCTACTAGTACAGTCGTCACATGCCTATGCCACATCACAGCATGCATATCAAAATGGAGGGTGATCTGGGTATCCATCTGCACTGGCAGTCCAAAAAGCATCGGTGGTGCAGCCATCACGGGTGACCTGGATCTGTAAGAAGAAGGGCAACCACCGCCCGTGAGTCGAAACTCAATAAGCTCACCACTAATCCTAGCGTAGGATAGCGTATACTGGTGGGGTCGGTCCTACCCAGTGGACTAGGGTTGCGCTCCAGGGTTCAGACACTCTCAGTTATCCTCGGGACCAGACCCAGATATACATAACAGACGTATAATTCATAACAATACAGTTCATATCGTACAGACGGGCACAAGAGACAATTAAACATGATGCCATATGCAAACTGATGCGGGCCTCAACCGGCCATAACGGATCCCAATGGATCATGCCCGTCTATCACTCCAATTCCCATCAGGGCTCTCCAACAGTGCCACTCGGTGAATTTCCTCAACTGCGTATCTGACGCCTTACGTTGGTTTCTCCCTTTTCTCTCCACTTCCCCGCGTATCAACGCCTCTGGGGCACCTTCTCTTGTCACATCTCTAGTAACTCATGCCATGCTCTCAATATATGCAGGGCCCACATGATTGCAACCAGCAATTCAGACATAGAGCATGCATGCGATGGTATATAAGCACAAGTACAGAGCACATCAAGAAGTCATCAAAGTAATCACGTGCTTGTCAAGCCCAAACTATAAGAGATCTAGTGGCACACACACGGCTCCTCGACCAGCCAAGCTCAATGGAATACATCATACCCTATCGCTGGTTAAACCCATATGAATTATAACCCTGTCTTATCGGACTAGGTAACTCGGCCTAAGCCCAATCGCCCCTGTTAGCTCCCTGGGAGTCAGTAACCCACAACTAATGATTCAGTGTTTTTCATAACCCCTCGGGTGTAGTTGAATTAGGCTTAGCTTGGTTTAAGGTCCATTTAGTGGATTCAGGTTCGAATGGGCCTGCAGCCCGTTCTAAAGTTCAAGGCCCACAAAGGTAGTTAGGTCCCCTAAGGTAAGTCGGCCCATTACGGTGTTTCAAGCTCATTAGTCAAGTTGGGCCCATTAAGGTTCATAGATTAAGGAGACGGGTTAGGCCCATTAAACCAAGTTGGGCCTATTAAATTAAGTTGGGTCCAATTAGTTTCAAGGCCCATTGACCAATCATAGGCCCATGAATTAATTCTAAGATTAATATAATATTTAGGCCCATTATAAGTATTAAATTCGTGTAGGGCCCAAGCCCATTTTCAAGGACTAGCCTATTAAGCCCAATTAGGTTATTTTTGGCCCAAATTGATGTCCTAAGCCCATGTACATTAATGGGCCTCATATTTTAATATTCCAAATTATAATTCGGGCCCACTCAATTGTGATTTTCGTCCATACATGGCCTATTATTAAAACTTGGGCCCAAGAGTTCCAAATTGGCCCAATTATCATGAAATTAGGTCCCTAGGCCCATTAGCTTGCTTTAGCCCACAACTCCACACGCCTAGCCCATCAATTTCGGCCCACTAGAGTCAATTCTGGCCCAATTCAATCAACCACAGCCCCTCATTCGGCCCATTCAATTAAGCCCACAAATTAACCCAAAGCCTAATTAGCTTAACTACGCATAAAACACCCAAATTACCTTGATTAGCCACTAACATTATAACCCACACATACATACAACTAGCCTAAACTAAGATTAGAGGTTGGAGCTTACCTAGGTGAGCCGAAGTGACGCGGTGACGACGGGGATGGGCGGACCGGCGGAGCTCACGGCGGCTAGAGGAGACCGAGAGAGAGAGATGGTCCCGGTCGGTTCGGGGTCCAGGTGAACTCAGGACCGAAACCACAATAGAGAGGGCAAGGAACATAGGACGGCAGGATGGTGAAGCCGGGTGACGACGAGGAGCGACGACGGCAACGCAGCCGGTGGCCGAACAAACCGAGAGAGAGAGAGAGACGGTGTCACGGTTCGATCGGGCTCCAAGGGTCTCACGGCCACGAAAACAAGAAGAAGAAGAGACCGAAGGACTCACCAGCCGAGGATGATGATGATGATGGTGGCGTCGCGCGAAGGACGGCGGACGGCAACGGGAGAGGCGGCCACGGGCGGACGGTCGGCCGAAGAAGAGAAGAAAACGAAGAAGAAGAGAGGGAGAGGGAGAGGGAGTTCGGCCGAAAATGGTGAGGGAGGAGAGAGAGAAGATTATAAACATTATATTGGCCAAAATTCAAATAAATGGGTAAGTGGGATTAGGTAATGGGGTAATAGTGTTAGGGATGTGATCTTGTACTTGACATGTTGATGGATGGATGGATTGATGTGCATGGGAACTTGTGCCACGATTTGATTGATTGGATTGACAAGACATTGATTGATTTGACACTGATTTGACTCGCCTCGATTAGCGTGCCAAATGCACCGATCGGGTCCCGAGCGCGAACGAATTCTAGACTGGATTTGGTGTCGGTCCATCGATTCTATTCTCAAAAATCCTAATTTATCTAATTCTAAGGACTGAGCATTTACCGGGGGCATTTCGGTAATTTTCCTTTCACGTCTCGCTTCTCGACGTGCACCGGCTGTCTGACCCTCGATCGACATTTCTGGAACTGACTTCATTTCTTCATTGTGTTTATCCTACTAATTCGATTGTCCAATGTCGGACTTCATTTTGTGGTCAATTTCATTATATACCGACTCTGTCTCAGTCTCAGACCAACGGGCGGCTGATTGGGAAAAATTCCCAGATAGCCTTTCCCCTTCGGTTGGTCATCCCAGGGTAGCTAATCCTGAGTGAGCGTCGACCAGAGTGTATTAACGAAGCATTTCCATTCATTTAGAAATTCCGACAGATGGGTCGAATTTTCAGACTGTCACAATTCTTCCCTCCTTATAAAAATTTCGTCCTCGAAATTTACAATCTACATGTTCTCACTCCAAAATCAAAATTACATAGGACTATTCAAACAAATGCGGGTGTTTTCTCTTCATCTCATCTTCACTTTCCCAAGTGGCTCCTTCAGTCCCATGGTGTTCCCATATGACTTTGACTAAAGGTATCGTCTTGTTCCTCAGTACTTGCTCCTTACGATATTCGATTCTTACTGGCCTTTCCACATATGAGACTCGATCATCCATTTCAATGACTTCATGATCGAGTATATGGCCAGGATCAGGCTCGTACTTCCTAAGCATTGATACGTGAAACACGTTGTGAATTTGCGATAAGTTTGGCGGCAGGGCTAGACGATAAGCCAGTGTCCCGATCTTTTCCAAAATCTCGAATGGCCCTACAAATCTCGGACTCAGCTTTCCTTTCTTGCCAAACCGAGATAATCCTCGCATCGGCGACACCTTCAGAAATACATGGTCCCAACTTGGAATCCCAATGGCTTACGTCTCCTGTCTGCATAGCTCTTTTGCCTACTCTGGGCAGTCCTCAATCTATCTCTGATCACCTTGACTGTCTCTACTGACTGCTGAACTAACTCTGGGCCTGTTATTCTCTTCTCACCAACTTCGTCCCAACAGATTGGCGTCCTGCAGGCCCTTCCATATAACGCTTCAAATGGAGCCATCTGGATGCTCTGTTGGTAACTGTTGTTGTAGGCGAATTCTACCAAGTGTAACTTCTCCTCCCAGCCACCTTTGAAGTCTATGACACACGCCCTCAACATATCCTCCAGCGTTTGTATGGTCCTTTCCGACTGTCCATCAGTCTGAGGGTGATAGGCTGTACTGAACCTCAACTCTGTTCCTAGAGCACCCTGCAGACTCTTCCAAAATGTGGCTGTGAAACGAGGATCCCTATCTGACACAATGCTTACTGGCACTCCATGCAGTCTTACAATCTGTCTCACATACTGTTCTGCCAGTTTCTCCAATGTGGAATCCTTTCGTACTGCAATGAAATGCGCGGACTTGGTCAGCCTGTCTACTATCACCCAGATTGAGTCATTACCTCTTTGACTTCTCGGCAGTCCCGTCACGAAATCCATGGTGATGTGCTCCCATTTCCACTCTGGGATCTCCAATGGTTGCAATAGTCCCCCAGGCTTGCAATGTTGTGCCTTCACTTGCTGACACGTCAGGCACTTGGCTACATGCTTAGCCACATCCACCCTCATTCCATTCCACCAATAGTGCTGACGTAGATTTTGGTACATCTTCGTACTTCCAGGGTGAATACTATAATTGCTCCTATGAGCCTCTGATAAAATCCTTTCCTTCAACCTTCGTCGCTCGGCACACACAGACGTCCTCTAAACTTAACTATCCCGTCTTCAGTCACCTTGAAGTCATCTTTCCTCTCTTCTGCATCCATCATCACGATCTTCTGGATATCAGGGTCCGTAGACTGTAATTCTTTGATCTTCAGCTGAATCTCTGGTTCAATCTGTAGAGTAGCCATCAGGCTTGAGAGACTTCCTATCTCAACCTTGAATTCAGAGTCTCTGATTTCTTCTAGCAACGTCCATTCTTTCACCATCATACGCGCGATGCTCGACTTCCTGCTCAGAGCATCCGCCACCTTGTTCGCCTTTCCTGGATGGTACAGGATATCGCAATCGTAGTCCTTCAGTAGCTCCATCCATCGACGCTGTCTCATGTTCAGTTCCTTCTGCGAGAACAAGTACTTCAGGCTCTGATGATCTGTATAAATCCGGACTTCTCTCCCACCAGATAGTGTCTCCAGATCTTCAACGCAAAAATTATGGCTGCCAACTCCAGGTCGTGCGTCAGATAATTCATCTCATGTGGCCTCAGCTGTCGAGATGCATATGCTACTACTCGTCCATGTTGCATCAAGACACATCCTAGACCTCTTAGCGAAGCATCGCTGTAAATCTCAAATCCTCCAGGTCCGGATGGGATGGTCAATACTGGCGCGGAAGTTAGTCGATCCTTTAGCTCCTGAAAGCTTCCTCGCACTTCGCTGTCCATTCAAACTTCGATTCCTTCTTCAACAGTCTTGTCATTGGAGCGGCTATCGCGGAGAACCTTTCCACGAAGCGTCTGTAATACCCAGCTAATCCAAGGAAGCTTCTTACTTCAGTTACGGTCGTAGGCCTCGGCCACTTCTCCACTGCCTCGATCTTAGCTGGATCTACTGATATTCCATCTCCAGATACGATGTGTCCAAGGAACGCCACTCTACTCAGCCAGAACTCACACTTACTAAACTTCGCATATAGCGAGTGTCCCTTAAGGTCTGTAGAACGGTCCTCAAATGCTGCTCATGGTCCCAGAGCTCTTCGAGTATACCAGAATATCATCGATGAAGACTATTACGAACTGATCCAGAAACTCCTTGAACACCCTGTTCATCATCCATGAATGCAGCTGGGCATTTGTCAGTCCAAATGGCATGACGGTGAACTCGTAATGCCCATATCTGTCCTAAAGGCAGTCTTCGGGGATCCTCCTTCTTGATTCTTAGCTGGTGATAGCCTGTCCTTAGGTCTATCTTAGAGAACACACACGCTCCTTCCAGTTGATCAACAGATCATCAATCCTCGGCAGAGGATACTGTTCTTGATCGTCACTTGGTTCAGCTGTCTGTAGTCAATACACAGCTCAACGTGCCATCTTTCTTCTTCACAAATAGCACTGGAGCTCCCCCCGGTGAAGCACTGGGGCGGAAATCCTTTATCCAGCAGCTCTTGCATCTGCACCTTCAGCTCTCTT
>JAGVVM010019306.1:0-13515 GCA_019149425.1 Psidium friedrichsthalianum
CGCCGGACCGCCCCATTCCCGTCGTTGTCGCCGCCGTGTCCAGCCCCACCGTAAGCTCCAACCTCTAAATCTTGGGTTAGGCTAGTAGTATGTGTGTGTGAGATTGGTATTAGTGGTAATCAAGGTGATTATGGCTTAATATGTGCAATTGGGCTTAATTGTGCATTAAGTTAATTATGTATTTGTGATTGGGCCTAAGGTGTGGGCTGATGACATGGTATTTGGACCTTGTAAGGCTATGTATGGGCCGAATGGGGGATATAGGCGTGAGGTGTGATGGGCCAAAGCAAACTAGTAGGCTTGGGACCTAATTCTCTACTAATTGGGCCTAAACAAATCATATTGGACCTAAATTGACTAATGGGCCACACATGGACGAAAATTTGCATTAATTGGCCCAAATTACAAATTGGAATGTTTAAGGTATAAGGCCCAATAGTATATATGGGCTTAGGACGTCGGATTGGGCCTAAAATGACCTAATTGGGCTTAATAGGCTAGTCCTTGAAAATGGGCTTGGCCCTACGCGAATTTAATTATAATAATGGGCCCGAATTATATATTTGATTTTAGAATTAATTCATGGGCCTATGATTGGTCAAAGGGGCCTTGGAACTAATTGGACCCAACTTAATTTAATAGGCCCAACTTGGGTTAATGGCCTAACCCACTTCATTGGACCTTGAATCTTATTGGGCCCAACTTGACTAATGGGCTTAAAACACTGTAATGGGCCGACTTACCCTAGTGGACCTAACTACTGTTGTGGGCCTTGGGCCTTAGAACGGGCTGTAGGCCCATTCGAACCTGAATCCACTAAATAGGCCTTAAACCAAGTTAAGCCTAATTCAACTACACCCGAGGGTTATTAAAACACTCAATCATTAGTCGTGGGTTACCGACTCCCAGGGAGCTAACATGGGCGTTTGGGCTTAGGCCGAGTTACGGAGTCCGTTAGGACGGGATTTCAATTCATATGGGTTTAACCAGAGAGATAGTATGAGGGAGTCTAATGAGCCTGTCTGGCCGAGGAATCGTGTGTGGGGCACTAGATCTCTCATGGTTTGGCTTGACGAGCACGTGATTACTTTGATGACTTCTTGATGTGCTCTGTACTTGTGCTTATATACCATTGCATGCATGCTCTATGTCTGAATTGCTGGTTGCAATCATGTGGGCCCCGCATACATTGAGAGCATGGCATGAGTCACCAGAGATGTGACAAGAGAAGGTGCCCCAAAGGCGTTGTTACGCGGGGAAATGGAGGGAAAAGGGAGTAACCAACGTAAGGCGTCAGATACGCAGTTGTGAAATTTGCCGTGTGGCACTATTGGATGAGCCCTGATGGGAATTGGAGTAATAGACGGGCATGATCCATTGGGATCCGTTATGGCCGGTTGAGGCCTGTATCAGCTTGCATATGGCATCACGTTTGACTGTTTCTTGTGCCCGTCTGTGTAATATGACTATATTGCTATGAATTGCACGTTTGTCATGCATGTTGGGATCTGGTACCGAGGGTAACTGAGAGTGCCTTAACCTTGGATCACAACCCTAGCCTTCTGGATAGGACCGACCCTACTCGTATACGCTATCCTACGCTAGGATTAGCGGTGAGCTTGCTGAGTCCTCGACTCACTGGCTGTGGTTGCCTCATTTTACAGATCCAGGTCACCCGTGATGGCTGCACCACCGATGCTTTTTGGACTGCCAGTGCAGATGGATACCCAGATCACCCTCCATTTTGATATGCATGCTGTGATGTGGCATAGGCATGTGACGACTGTACTAGTAGATCAGGGTGGTCCCTACCTTGTACCCCATAGATTCGAGGCCTGGTATAGGGAGGGCATGTATGGCTTTGAGGGACCCCAGAGAGATTCTCCGATCCCTATGGAGGACGACCCGATCCTGTTGCAGCCAGCCGAGTATGGTGGCGAGGTGATCGATCCCGACCTGCTGCAGGAGCTGCCGTCCCCAGGACGTTCTGAGATTGACGGCCACGAGGAGGGTGACGCTATGGATACTGATGAGGAGGATCCCGAGGAGGACCCCGATGAGGAGCCTGAGGAGGACTGAGTCCTACTGCCGCTGGTCAGACTTTTGGATGTAGTGAGAGCGTAGGTGTCCCGACCATAGGTTGAGATTTTCTTTTGGAGGTCTGTACTTAACGCTCGATTATATATATATATATATATATTGTTGTGTCCCTTTTGTAAAAGTGTTCTTGTCATTCCGTACTACCCTATATCTGAGCATGTATGCATGTGTAGAAGGCACGCTTCCGCAGGTTTCAGGTTTTTGCACTAGACCATAGTGTCGTCTGGCCGCGATGTCCGTCCTGGGCCGTCGCTAGTCGTAGGCCAGTGTCGCGACCTAAAAACGAGTTTTCTCAGGTTAATGGATTATTAGGCTAATTATTTAACTAACCTAACTCGGACTCTCCCAAGCCCATACCAAATCGCAACTTGTGGTTCAATATTTAACATGCAAAGATTTTCAATAGGAGCCGCCACTAATCGTTCTTGTAGGTCGATTAGAAACCTAAGTAAATCAGTGGGAGAACTAAATTACTTCTACGAACCAGAGATTAAAAGTTCGGGGACTTGATTACGCTAGATTACTCTAACGCCCTTTCGGTACCATTTTATTTCATGAAAAATTCATTTGAGAAGGCAACATTAATTGATTTTAACCTAAGTCACTAACAAGGTTATCATGCTGGTGCACAATCAATTAATTGAACATCCAGAAATCAACTAATCAAAGGAGCATGCGCCACACAAAACATTACTTCTTGTTTTTTTTAGTTTTCGATCTTTATAAATGCATGAAAGACTATACTATATGCAATGCATGAATTATTCTAAGATGCAATGACATGAATTAAATGCAAGTCTAAAATGCAACCTATATGGCATGGCAAAAAAAAAATGACGTGCATGGATGACATGGCATAGATGACATAGCAAATATGACATGGTAAGGATAACATGGCACAAATGACGTAGCAATAGTGATATGGCAAGTATGACGTGGCAATGATGACGAAGCATAGATGACATGGCAAGTATGATTTTTTTTTTATTTTCGGATGAATTTATTTCCTAAAATAGAACTATGTCAAAACAATATTTATCTTGCATATTTTAGAGTTTAAATTGACCTAAACCCTAATATATTAAGATGGATTATTTTAGACATGAGATTCTATTAAAACATGCAATTTCTATCCTAAAATGCAATCTAACCTAAATATTTTACAAAAAGTAAGATATGCAATTATCTACATGATGCTATTTTTAAAAGATATGCAATATTCAAATATGAAATATGAATGAATGCAAATTTTTTTTTGAATTTTTGGAGATTATATCATGCGACGGATATATTCCAAAAAAAAATATAACAATCAGGCAAATCCAAGTCAAAATAGGAAAGTAAATATGCCATCAAGAAGTGGATATATCAATCAAATTTTGCAAAAGTTTCGCGAATATTTGAATCCAATCTTTAATTCGTAATCTTACGATTAAAGATTGAACGCAAATCCTTGCCTAATCGAGTATTCCATCAATAATTCTAAAGATGGATTTTCCCGATTATATGACAAGTTGCGGATTAGGAAAGAAAATTTTCCTAATCAGCCTGTATTTTGAAAAATATCCACTTTGATGTAATGCAAGATATGACGAGATATACAAGATGCAACAAAATAGACAAGCGAATATGTCTAAAATTCGAGGTAAGAAATTACCTTAATTGCAAGGTAATTTCCCTAATTTTGAACTTGCACGAACTTGCGACTCCAGTCAAGCACTTCTGGATTGATTTGGCTTCGAAATTTTGCGCGTGGAAGAGGCGAATCAGCAACAAGTTTCTTCGGTGCAGCAGTAGTCTCCTTCGTACAGCAAGTTGCAGAGCTTGACAGGGGAGTTGGTGTTGAAGTCAGCAACAACGGACGGCTTCTCGGGGCAGTGAATCAGCAGAGGAGTCTTCGGCTGCAGAGTCAAATTCTCGGTGCAGTAGAGGAGTCGTTGAAACCGAATAACAAAGGGACAGCAGGAGGAGGAGCTTTTTGGTTTCGGTCAACAGCGGCAAGAAAGGGGATCACACGGCACCAAACAGCAACCAAAACCGAAATCACTCTTGCCTCACGCGTGTTCTCTCAAGTTTCTCTGATTTTTTTGTCTCCCCGCAGTCCCCTAAGCTTAGGCTAGTATTTATAGAGTTAGATCAATCCTAGCCCTAGTAGATTTATTAAGGACCGTAGGATTAAGCCTAGCTAAGATTAAATTAGAGCCATTAGATTAGAAATTCTGAATTTAGGAGTTTTAATTGCTTTAAACTCTTAATTTTCAGAATATTAAAGAGTTTCAATGGGTTAGAACTCTTTGATTTAAGCTCGATCTGCCGGTCCAAATCGATCCAAATGTAATGCATGAATAAAATAAATATGCAAATCATGAGGAAATATTTTTTTTGTGAGAATAAATTCTCATTTTTTTTTCAATATAAATAAAAATTAAAATTAAATTTAGGTGTCAACAGCCAGGCGTACGCAGGGTTTCTTCACGATACGAGCAGGGATGTCGCGGGCTCGATTGGGGTTCGGGGCGTGACATCCCAGTTCGAAGTGGTATCAGAGCAAGGTCAGCTCGATACGTGACCGTTCGAGGATTTGGAGTGATAAGGTTGATGATTTGGGGTAGTTAGATAGAAAGACCCTAGACCTAGGAATTAGGAAGGGTAAAATGCCTGAATTGATTGGCGCATGTGCTTGCAGAGTTAGAGGATTAGTCCAGTATGACTATAGACTATGATGTCTGGAACTAACTTGCAGATGCGTGAGGACCTGAGGTAAGGTTCTAAATCATAGCCCCGTGAGTAGGGTGCTTGAGTGCTGCTTGCTGATTGAGTAGCTGCTAATTATTGATGCTTGTGTTTGTATGCCTAGTCGGCTGTCGTGCGCTGCGTGACCATCATGCATTGCATGGTTTCTGCATCAAAAGAAAATGGTTTAAAATGAAGTCGATTCAAAATAAAGATTTAGGGTTTGAAAAGCGCATGCATCATATTTTATTGGGCTGGGTAACCGTCAGCCTGGTATGGGACAGGTCTGACGGGACGTCTAAAAACTGTGATGAAGCGTGGTATGGGACACGTGGAACGGGATTCTCTCTGGCTGTGGGTAACTCAAGACAACTATTCGCACCAAGAAATGAGGAGGGCGGGGAGTGGTCGCCGGGGCAGAGACCCGATCAAGGAGCGGCTCCTGACAGGCTTCTAGTTGAGGTGGCAAATAGAGTGGCCTGGGTTAGGCATCGTCAGGGTTGAGTCTAGGTGTCTTCCGAGTCCAATTGCATTTAAAAGCTGCAGCGAACTTTACATGCATATTCGTGTCAGTAGACGCGACAGCAAGCGAAAGCTTGATTGTTAGTCATAGGATTTCAAATTCCTGAATGGAATTTTATTTGGTTTAGGTGTGAAAAAGGACTAGTAAAATGAGCATAGGGGCAGAAGACCCAGTGCTGGTGCGTCGAGTTCAAGGGCTCCTGCACCTGAGGGAGACCCAAGGATAGAGGAAATGATAAGGGTGCTGACTGAGGTTAGCAATCTGATGGGTAGGCAAGCTGCTGAGAGAGCTGCCACTCTTGCCCAAGCAGCTGAGGCCGCCTTGGCCGCTGCAATGGAGCCCATGGGGGCAATGGGCATGGAAATGGAGGACGTCAGACCCACCATATCGTGGAGCAGTTCCTGAAGCTGCAACCGCCTAAGTTCGATGGCATGGGAGGACCCGAAGTAGCTGCCTCGTGGATCGAACAGCTAGAGAAAGCATTCACCGTGCTTGGGTGCACGGACGAGGAGAAGGTCTCGTTGGCAACATATCAGCTTCAGAACACTGCTGATGACTGGTGGAAGGCCACCAGAGGGCGAGTCTTTCCTGATGGCATGAGGCCAAACTGGGCTGCTTTCTGTGCAGCGTTCAACTGAAAGTACTTCTCTGAGGCAGCCCAGGAGAGGAAAATGGAAGAGTTTATTAGACTTCGCCAAGGGTCGATGACTGTGGACCAATACGAGGGCGAGTTTGCCAGACTATCCAAGTTCGCTCGAAGGTTGATTGAGGACCCACGGACAAAGCCAGAAGATTCAGAGAAGGTCTGAGGCCCGAGCTGAAGAGTATGATGATCGCCACCGGATTGAGAGACTACAATGAGATTTATGAACGAGCTCTGGCGATAGAGCGAGATCTGCAGGAGAAGGCTGCCGCATCTGGATCGCGGTTTATGCCAGGGAGGAACTTCAGAGATTTCGGCAAGAGGCCGATGAAGGACACCCGCAGGTTCGTCCCACTGCGAGGAGAACTTTGGGAAAGCCATCACACCCCGTGAATCAGAACTGCCGTGATTGTGGCAGAAGGCATGGGAACAGCCCTTGCCCGAAGAAGACTGGGGGATGCTTCAAATGTGGTCAGTTGGGGCATATTCAGAGGAACTGCCCGAAGAATGGACCAAGACCCCCGTTCCAACCGCAGCAGCAGCCGCAGATGGTCAATGCCCCGCAAGGAATTCTGAACCGTCCACCCTGCTCAGGGACGAATCTATGCTGTGGCGCGCAGGATGCTGAGAATGCGCCAGGGGTGATCACAGGTACCATTTCTCTCTGTGGTCACACCGCTTATGCCTTATTCGATCCTGGTGCATCCCATTCGTTCATACTGCACGTTTTGCTGCGTTGGCTGGCGCCCCGCCCCCCTGCCCCCCCCCCCCCCACACCCCACCGCCCCGAAGCCAACGCAGCAAAACGTGCAGATATGAACGAATGGGATGCACCAGGATCGAATAAGGCATAAGCGGTGTGACCACAGAGAGAAATGGTACCTGTGATCACCCCTGGCGCATTCTCAGCATCCTTGCGCGCCACAGCATAGATTCGTCCCTGAGCAGGTGGACGGTTCAGAATTCCTTGCGGGGCATTGACCATCTGCGGCTGCTGCTGCGGTTGGAACGGGGGTCTTGGTCCATTCTTCGGGCAGTTCCTCTGAATATGCCCCAACTGACCACATTTGAAGCATCCCCCAGTCTTCTTCGGGCAAGGGCTGTTCCCATGCCTTCTGCCACAATCACGGCAGTTCTGATTCCCGGGGTGTGATGGCTTTCCCAAAGTTCTCCTCGCAGGTGGGACGAACCTGCGGGTGTCCTTCATCGGCCTCTTGCCGAAATCTCTGAAGTTCCTCCCGGCATAAACCGCGATCCAGATGCGGCAGCCTTCTCCTGCAGATCTCGCTCTATCGCCAGAGCTCGTTCATAAATCTCATTGTAGTCTCTCAATCCGGTGGGCGATCATCATACTCTTCAGCTCGGGCCTCAGACCTTCTCTGAATCTTCTGGCTTTGTCCCGTGGGTCCTCAATCAACCTTCGAGCGAACTTGGATAGTCTGGCAAACTCGCCCTCGTATTGGTCCACAGTCATCGACCCTTGGCGAAGTCTAATAAACTCTTCCATTTTCCTCTCCTGGGCTGCCTCAGAGAAGTACTTTCAGTTGAACGCTGCACAGAAAGCAGCCCAGTTTGGCCTCATGCCATCAGGAAAGACTCGCCCTCTGGTGGCCTTCCACCAGTCATCAGCAGTGTTCTGAAGCTGATATGTTGCCAACGAGACCTTCTCCTCGTCCGTGCACCCAAGCACGGTGAATGCTTTCTCTAGCTGTTCGATCCACGAGGCAGCTACTTCGGGTCCTCCCATGCCATCGAACTTAGGCGGTTGCAGCTTCAGGAACTGCTCCACGATATGGTGGGTCTGACGTCCTCCATTTCCATGCCCATTGCCCCCATGGGCTCCATTTGCAGCGGCCAAGGCGGCCTCAGCTGCTTGGGCAAGAGTGGCAGCTCTCTCAGCAGCTTGCCTACCCATCAGATTGCTAACCTCAGTCAGCACCCTTATCATTTCCTCTATCCTTGGGTCTCCCTCAGGTGCAGGAGCCCTTGAACTCGACGCACCAGCACTGGGTCTTCTGCCCCTATTGCTCATTTTACTAGTCCTTTTTCACACCTAAACCAAATAAAATTCCATTCAGGAATTTGAAATCCTATGACTAACAATCAAGCTTTCGCTTGCTGTCGCGTCTACTGACACGAATATGCATGTAAAGTTCGCTGCAGCTTTTAAATGCAATTGGACTCGGAAGACACCTAGACTCAACCCTGACGATGCCTAACCCAGGCCACTCTATTTGCCACCTCAACTAGAAGCCTGTCAGGAGCCGCTCCTTGATCGGGTCTCTGCCCCGGCGACCACTCCCCGCCCTCCTCATTTCTTGGTGCGAATAGTTGTCTTGAGTTACCCACAGCCAGAGAGAATCCCGTTCCACGTGTCCCATACCACGCTTCATCACAGTTTTTAGACGTCCCGTCAGACCTGTCCCATACCAGGCTGACGGTTACCCAGCCCAATAAAATATGATGCATGCGCTTTTCAAACCCTAAATCTTTATTTTGAATCGACTTCATTTTAAACCATTTTCTTTTGATGCAGAAACCATGCAATGCATGATGGTCACGCAGCGCACGACAGCCGACTAGGCATACAAACACAAGCATCAATAATTAGCAGCTACTCAATCAGCAAGCAGCACTCAAGCACCCTACTCACGGGCTATGATTTAGAACCTTACCTCAGGTCCTCACGCATCTGCAAGTTAGTTCCAGACATCATAGTCTATAGTCATACTGGACTAATCCTCTAACTCTGCAAGCACATGCGCCAATCAATTCAGGCATTTTACCCTTCCTAATTCCTAGGTCTAGGTCTTTCTATCTAACTACCCCAAATCATCAACCTTATCACTCCAAATCCTCGAACGGTCACGTATCGAGCTGACCTTGCTCTGATACCACTTCGAACTGGGATGTCACGCCCCGAACCCCAATCGAGCCCGCGACATCCCTGCTCGTATCGTGAAGAACCCTGCGTACGCCTGGCTGTTGACACCTAAATTTTAATTTTAATTTTTATTTATATTGAAAAAAAATGAGAATTTATTCTCACAAAAAAATATTTCCTCATGATTTGCATATTTATTTTATTCATGCATTACATTTGGATCGATTTGGACCGGCAGATCGAGCTTAAATCAAAGAGTTCTAACCCATTGAAACTCTTTAATATTCTGAAAATTAAGAGTTTAAAGCAATTAAAACTCCTAATTCAGAATTTCTAATCTAATGGCTCTAATTTAATCTTAGCTAGGCTTAATCCTACGGTCCTTAATAAATCCTACTAGGGCTAGGATTGATCTAACTCTATAAATACTAGCCTAAGCTTAGGGACTGCGGGGAGACAAAAAATCAGAGAAACTTGAGAGAACACGCGTGAGGCAAGAGTGATTTCGGTTTTGGTTGCTGTTTGGTGCCGTGTGATCCCCTTTCTTGCCGCTGTTGACCGAAACCAAAAGCTCCTCCTCCTGCTGTCCCTTTGTTATTCGGTTTCAACGACTCCTCTACTGCACCGAGAATTTGACTCTGCAGCCGAAGACTCCTCTGCTGATTCACTGCCCCGAGAAGCCGTCCGTTGTTGCTGACTTCAACACCAACTCCCCTGTCAAGCTCTGCAACTTGCTGTACGAAGGAGACTACTGCTGCACCGAAGAAACTTGTTGCTGATTCGCCTCTTCCACGCGCAAAATTTCGAAGCCAATCAATCCAGAAGTGCTTGACTGGAGTCGCAAGTTCGTGCAAGTTCAAAATTAGGGAAATTTACCTTGCAATTAAGGTAATTTTCTTACCTCGAATTTTAGACATATTCGCTTGTCTATTTTGTTGCATCTTGTATATCTCGTCATATCTTGCATTACATCAAAGTGGATATTTTTCAAAATACAGGCTGATTAGGAAAATTTTCTTTCCTAATCCGCAACTTGTCATATAATCGGGAAAATCCATCTTTAGAATTATTGATGGAATACTCGATTAGGCAAGGATTTGCGTTCAATCTTTAATCGTAAGATTACGAATTAAAGATTGGATTCAAATATTCGCGAAACTTTTGCAAATTTGATTGATATATCCACTTTCTTGATTGGCATATTTACTTTCCTATTTTGACTTGGATTTGCCTGATTGTTATATTTTTTTTGGAATATATCCGTCGCATGATATAATCTCCAAAAATTCAAAAAAATTTTGCATTCATTCATATTTCATATTTGAATATTGCATATCTTTTAAAAATAGCATCATGTAGATAATTGCATATCTTACTTTTTGTAAAATATTTAGGTTAGATTGCATTTTAGGATAGAAATTGCATGTTTTAATAGAATCTCATGTCTAAAATAATCCATCTTTAATATATTAGGGTTTAGGTCAATTTAAACTCTAAAATATGCAAGATAAATATTGTTTTGACATAGTTCTATTTTAGGAAATAAATTCATCCGAAAATAAAAAAAAATCATACTTGCCATGTCATCTATGCTTCGTCATCATTGCCACGTCATACTTGCCATATCACTATTGCTACGTCATTTGTGCCATGTTATCCTTACCATGTCATATTTGCTATGTCATCTATGCCATGTCATCCATGCACGTCATTTTTTTTTTGCCATGCCATATAGGTTGCATTTTAGACTTGCATTTAATTCATGTCATTGCATCTTAGAATAATTTCATGCATTGCATATAGTATAGTCTTTCATGCATTTATAAAGATCGAAAACTAAAAAAAAGAAGTAATGTTTTGTGTGGCGCATGCTCCTTTGATTAGTTGATTTCTGGATGTTCAATTAATTGATTGTGCACCAGCATGATAACCTTTGTTAGTGACTTAGGTTAAAATCATTAATGTTGCCTTCTCAAATGATTTTTCATGAAATAAAATGGTACCGAAAGGGCGTTAGAGTAATCTAGCGTAATCAAGTCCCCGAACTTTTAATCTCTGGTTCGTAGAAGTAATTTAGTTCTCCCCTGATTTACTTAGGTTTCTAATCGACCTACCAAGAACGATTAGTGGCGGCTCCTATTGAAATCTTTGCATGTTAAATATTGACCACAAGTTGCGATTTGGTATGGGCTTGGGAGAGTCCGAGTTAGGTTAGTTAAATAATTAGCCTAATAATCCATTAACCTGAGAAACTCGTTTTTTTAGGTCGCGACACTGGCCTACGACTAGCGACGGCCCAGGACGGACATCGCGGCCAGACGACACTATGGTCTAGTGCAAAACCTGAAACTGCGGAAGCGTGCCTTCTACACATGCATACATGCTCAGATATAGGGTAGTACGGAATGACAAGAACACTTTTACAAAAGGGACACAACAATATATATATATATATATATAATCGAGCGTTAAGTACAGACCTCCAAAAGAAAATCTCAACCTATGGTCGGGACACCTACGCTCTCACTACATCCAAAAGTCTGACCAGCGGCAGTAGGACTCAGTCCTCCTCAGGCTCCTCATCGGGGTCCTCCTCGGGATCCTCCTCATCAGTATCCATAGCGTCACCCTCCTCGTGGCCGTCAATCTCAGAACGTCCTGGGACGGCAGCTCCTGCAGCAGGTCGGGATCGATCACCTCGCCACCATACTCGGCTGGCTGCAACAGGATCGGGTCGTCCTCCATAGGGATCGGAGAATCTCTCTGGGGTCCCTCAAAGCCATACATGCCCTCCCTATACCAGGCCTCGAATCTATGGGGTACAAGGTAGGGACCACCCTGATCTACTAGTACAGTCGTCACATGCCTATGCCACATCACAGCATGCATATCAAAATGGAGGGTGATCTGGGTATCCATCTGCACTGGCAGTCCAAAAAGCATCGGTGGTGCAGCCATCACGGTGACCTGGATCTGTAAAATGAGGCAACCACAGCCAGTGAGTCGAGACTCAGCAAGCTCACCGCTAATCCTAGCGTAGGATAGCGTATACGAGTAGGGTCGGTCCTATCCAGAAGGCTAGGGTTGTGATCCAAGGTTAAGGCACTCTCAGTTACCCTCGGTACCAGATCCCAACATGCATGACAAACGTGCAATTCATAGCAATATAGTCATATTACACAGACGGGCACAAGAAACAGTCAAACGTGATGCCATATGCAAGCTGATACAGGCCTCAACGGCCATAACGGATCCAATGGATCATGCCCGTCTATTACTCCAATTCCCATCAGGGCTCATCCAATAGTGCCACACGGCAAATTTCACAACTGCGTATCTGACGCCTTACGTTGGTTACTCCCTTTTCCCTCCATTTCCCCGCGTAACAACGCCTTTGGGGCACCTTCTCTTGTCACATCTCTGGTGACTCATGCCATGCTCTCAATGTATGCGGGCCCACATGATTGCAACCAGCAATTCAGACATAGAGCATGCATGCAATGGTATATAAGCACAAGTACAGAGCACATCAAGAAGTCATCAAAGTAATCACGTGCTCGTCAAGCCAAACCATGAGAGATCTAGTGCCCCACACGATTCCTCGGGCCAGACAGGCTCATTAGACTCCCTCATACTATCTCTCTGGTTAAACCCATATGAATTGAAATCCCGTCCTAACGGACTCCGTAACTCGGCCTAAGCCCAAACGCCCATGTTAGCTCCCTGGGAGTCGGTAACCCACGACTAATGATTGAGTGTTTTAATAACCCCTCGGGTGTAGTTGAATTAGGCTTAACTTGGTTTAAGGCCTATTTAGTGGATTCAGGTTCGAATGGGCCTACAGCCCGTTCTAAGGCCCAAGGCCCACAACAGTAGTTAGGTCCACTAGGGTAAGTCGGCCCATTACAGTGTTTTAAGCCCATTAGTCAAGTTGGGCCCAATAAGATTCAAGGTCCAATGAAGTGGGTTAGGCCCATTACCCAAGTTGGGCCTATTAAATTAAGTTGGGTCCAATTAGTTCCAAGGCCCCTTTGACCAATCATAGGCCCATGAATTAATTCTAAAATCAAATATATAATTCGGGCCCATTATTATAATTAAATTCGCGTAGGGCCCAAGCCCATTTTCAAGGACTAGCCTATTAAGCCCAATTAGGTCATTTTAGGCCCAATCCGACGTCCTAAGCCCATATATACTATTGGGCCTTATACCTTAACATTCCAATTTGTAATTTGGGCCCAATTAATGCAAATTTTCGTCCATGTGTGGCCCATTAGTCAATTTAGGTCGCAATATGATTTGTTTAGGCCCATTAGTAGAGAATTAGGTCCCCAAGCCTACTAGTTTGCTTTGGCCCATCACACCTCCGCCTATATCCCCCATTCGGCCATACATAGCCTTACAAGGTCCAAATACCATGTCATCAGCCCACACCTTAGGCCCAATCACAAATACATAATTAACTTAATGCACAATTAAGCCCAATTGCACATATTAAGCCATAATCACCTTGATTACCACTAATACCAATCTCACACACACATACTACTAGCCTAACCCAAGATTAGAGGTTGGAGCTTACCGGTGGGCTGGACACGGCGGCGACAACGACGGGAATGGGGCGGTCCGGCC
>JAGVVM010019307.1:0-12116 GCA_019149425.1 Psidium friedrichsthalianum
ATTGAGCAGGGATGTCGCGGCTCGATTGGGGTTCGGGGCGTGACAGTACCAGACCCCAACATGCATAAACAAACATGCAATCCATGGCAATACAATTCATGTCGTACAGACGGGCACAAGAAACATTCAAACATGATGCCATATGCAAGCTGATACAGGCCTCAACCGGCCATAACGGATCCCAATGGATCATGCCCGTCTATCACTCCAGTTTCCCATCAGGGCACATCCAACAGTGCCACTCGGTAAATTTCCTCAACTGCGTATCTGACGCCTTACGTTGGATTCTCCCTTTTCCCTCCATTTCCCCGCGTAACAACGCCTCTGGGGCACCTTCTCTTGTCACATCTCTGGTGACTCATGCCATGCTCTCAATGTATGCGGGGCCCACATGATTGCAACCAGCAATTCAGACATAGAGCATGCATGCAATGGTATATAAGCACAAGTACAGAGCACATCGAGAAGTCATCAAAGTAATCACGTGCTCGTTAAGCTAAACCATGAGAGATCAAATGCCCCACACACAGTTCCTCGGCCAGACAGGCTCAATAGAATACCTCATACCATCTCTCTGGTTAAACCCATATAAATTAGGACCCTGTCTTAACGGACTTGGTAACTCAGCCTAAGCCCAATCGCCCATGTTCGCTCCCTGGGAGTTGATAACCCACGATTAATGATTTGGTGTTTTAATACCCCTCGGGTGTAGTTGAATTAGGCTTAGCTTGGGTTAAGGCCCATTTAGTGGGTTCAAGTTCAAATGGGCCTAAAGCCCGATCTAAGGCCCAAGGCCCACAAAAGTAGTTAGGTCCATTAAGGTAAGTCGGCCCATTACAGTGTTTTAAGTCCATTAGTCAAATTGGGTCCAATTAGATTCAAGGTCCAATGAAGTGGGTTAGGCCCATTGGACCAAGTTGGGCCTATTAAATTAAGTTGGGTCCACTTAGGTTCCAAGGCCCATTAACCAATCTTAGGCCCATGAATTAATTCTAAGATTAATATAATATTTAGGTCCATTATAAGTATTAAATTCGTGTAGGGCCCAAGCCCATTTTCAAGGACTAGCCTATTAAGCCCAATTAGGTTATTATAGGCCCATTCGTCCTCCTAAGCCCATGTATGATATTGGGCCTTATGTTTTAACATTCCAATTGTAACTTGGGCCCGATTAATACAAATTTTTCGTCCATAGGTGGCCATTAGTCAAATTAGGTCAAATATGGTTTATTTAAGCCCAAATAGTAGTGAATTAAGTCCCCAAGCCCACTAGTTTGCTTGGGCCCATCACACCTCACGCCTATAACCCTCATTCGGCCCATATGTACCTTTCAAGGTCCAATTACCATGTCATCAGCCCACACCTTAGGCCCATCCACAACTACAAATTAACCTAATGCACAATTAAGCCATAATCGCACATATTAAGCCATAACCCCCATGATTAGCTACTAACACAACCATCCACACATACATACAACTAGCCTAGGTCAAGATTAGGGAGTGAAGCTTACTTGGTGTGGGACGGGAATGACGACGGCGGCAACGACGGGTTAGGGCGGCGGACGAACGAGCTCTCGGCCTAAGAGGAAACGGCTTAGTCCGGCGCTCAAATGGGTCGGTTGGCCACGAAAACGGGAGAGAGGAAGGCTAGGGAGCTTACCAAGATGTGGTCGGGTTGTGGGGTGGCCAACGGTGGCCGGACGGTGACGACGATGGGGCGGCAACGGGCGGACGACGGCTAGAAAACCCGAGAGAGAGAGAGATGGTTACGGTCGGGCCGTGACCTTCCAAGGCCCAAATGGTCATGGAAATGAAGAGATGAGGGCTAGGGAGGCTTACCAAGGCGAAGGATGAGGCGTTGGTGGCGGCCGGTCGGCGTTGGGACGGGCGGTGGCCGGCGGTGCTCCACGGCGGACTGGCGAAGAAGGAGAAGAAAACGAAGAAGAAGAAGAGAATGAAGAGGAGAGGGAGAGGGAGTCACGGCCGAAAATGAGAGGGTGAGGAGAGAGAGAGATTATAATTCAAGTAGGACAAAATATATATGAAGATAGTGGAGTAGTTGGAATAGTGTGAATGACAAGTGATTGAATGAAGTTGACTTGATTGATGTGTCTTGGAATTGTGCCATGATTGATTGATTTGACACTTGATTGATTGATGTGACATCTGATTTGACTTGCCTCGATTTGCGTGCCAAATGCACCGATCGGGTCCCTAGCGCGAACGGATTTTGGACTGGATTTGGTGTCGGTCCATCGATTCTATTCTCAAAAATCTTAATTTATCTAATTCTAATGACTGAGCATTTACCAGGGGCATTTCGGTAATTTTCCTTTCACGTCTTGCTTCTCGACGTGCACCGGCTGTCTGACCCTCAGTCGACATTTCTGAAACTGATTTCGTTTCTTCATTGTGTTTATCCTACTAATTCGATTGTCCAATGTCGGACTTCATTTTGTGGTGAATTTCATTACATACCAACTCTGTCTCAGTCTTAGACCAACGGGCGGCTGATTGGGAAAAATTCCCAGATAGCCTTTCCCCTTCGGTTGGTCATCCCAGGGTAGCTAATCCTGAGTGAGCGTCGACCAAAGTGTAGTAACGAAGCATTTCCATTCATTTAGAAATCCCGACAAATGGGCCGAATTTTCAGACTGTCACACAATTCCCTCGACGATGACGTATACTGGCTATAGTGTACAAGGATCAAATGTTTAAATATATTCTCAAATAAATAAAGAGCAGGATCTCATGTAGGAACACTCGAATGCATCATGCCAGAATCTCGTGCTCAGTGCCCAATGCACAATGCCATGTCACATGTGACCACGAAGGGTCCGGCCCGCGTCTCATACGCTACAGGCTCGTGTCCCAACCCGCGTGTGGTACGCCTCAGGTTGACATGCTTATCTCTCCAGCTACCCCGCGTCAAACGCATCAGGGCGCACCGTGCCTCCACCAGGTACATTAGGTCCGCACGCTTATCGCTCCACATCCCAAGCGCCTCGCGCCTTACAGGGCCGTCCTCCCCTTGTCGCTCCATATCACAGTGCATGCCATGCTCATGCTCAATCGGTGCCAAGGCACATCACGATGTCATAGTGCACAACATAGGCATTCTCAAGCAGTCAATCAACGTGCGCAGAATAGCATAGCATGTCATGATGAAACATGATATTTCAATTCATATAACATATATTTCTATCGAGCGCGCATTTCCCTTTATGACAGTCTGAAAATTCGACCCAATTGTCGGAATTTCTAAATGAATGGAAATGCTTCGTTAATACACTCTAGTCGACGCTCACTCAGGATTAGCTACCTTGAGATGACCAACCGAAGGGGAAAGGCTATTGGGAATTTTTCCCAATCAGCCGCCCGTTGGTCTGAGACTGAGGCAGAGTCGGTATTTAATGAAATTGACCACAAAATGAAATTCGACGATGGACATTGAATTAGTAAGATGAACGCAATGAAGAAATGAAATCAGTTTCCGAAGCGTCGCCCGAAGGGCCGACAGCCGGTGCGCGTCGAGAAGCAAGATGTGAAAGGAAAATTACCGAAATGCCCCCGATAAATGCTCAGTCCTTAGAATTAGTTGAATTAGGATTTTTGAGAGTGGAATCGGTAGATTGAAACCAAATCCAGTCCAAAATCCGTTCGCGCTCGGGACCCGATCGGTGCATTTGGCACGCAAATCGAGGCAAGTCAAATCAGATGTCACATCAATCGGATGTCACATCAATCAATCAAGTGTCTTGTCAATCACATCAATCATGGCACAATTCCCCATGAAATCAAATCTAGTCAAAGATCACATCCATGTCACTATTCTACCAAACCCCATTATAAGCTATTTATTTGATTTTATTACCTTATAATCTTTCACTCTCTCTCTCTCCTCCCCTCATTATTTTCGGCCATTCTCTCTCTCTCCCTCTCTCCCGAATCCGCTCTCCCTCTCGGCCTCTCCCGTCCGCTCGCCCGGCCGCCGTGCGCCACCGTCCGCCGCCCGTCCCGTCGTCGCCGTCGGCCACCACCATCACCATCTCAACGTCCCACGGTGAGTTCCCTGGCCCCTCCTCCCTCCGCTCGTGGCCTTGGTTGACCGACCGAACCTCACTCCCTCTCTCTCCCTCTCGCCCGAAGCCGGCCGCCCGTGAAGCCGCCGTCCACCGCCCTTGCCGTGCCGTCCGCCACCGTTCCACGTCGCCGTCGCCTTGCCCCGCCACGGTAGGTCCCTCTCCCCTCTCCTCCTCTTCATTTCGTGGCCTTGGAGGCCCCATCAAGGCCGCCCCGACCTCACCATCTCACCCTCTCTCTCGGCCCGTGTAGCCGTCCACCGCGAGCACCGCCCGTCGCCGTCGTTCCGGCCGTTACGACGCCGGCCAGCCACCACCGTCTGGCCTCTCACGTCTAGGTAAGCTCCCGTAGTCCCTCCTCTCTTCCTTGCCGTGGCCATTTGGCCCTTGAATGAAGCCCGAAACCGCCTCACCCCTCACTCTCTCTCGGTTTTTCTCTAGCCGCCGTGAGCCCGCTGGCCGTCCGCCCCACTCCCGTCGTCGTCACCGCCTCCAGCCCGTACCGGTAAGCTCCATCCTCTAATCTTAGTTTAGGCTAGTTGTATATATGTGTGGATGGTTGTGTTAGTAGTTAATCATGGTGATTAGTGTGTAAGATGACCAATTAAGCAAGATGGGCTTGGACTAACCATGTGGGGTTAATGGGCCATGCGTGTAGGGCTTGGGAAGCAACAAATTGGGCCTTGAAATGTTGAGAATGGGCTGCAATTGGTGAAATGGGCGTGTATGGTAATGGGTCGAAGGATTATAATGGACATGGGAACTTAATTCCAAGCTATTTGGGCCTAAACAAATCTAATTGGACCTAATTTGTAATGGTGGGCCTCTATGGACGAAAATCACATTTGAATGGGCCTAAAATTATAATTTTAAATGTTAAAATATAAGGCCCAATAGTATACATGGGCTTAGGATATCAAATTGGGCCTAAAATAACCTAATTGGGCTTAATAAGCTAGTCCTTGAAAATGGGCTTGGGCCCTACACGAATTTAATACTTATAATGGGCCTAAATATTATATTGATCTTAAAATTAAGTCATGGGCCTAAGATGGGCTAATGGGTCTTAGATACTAATTGGGCTTAACTTAATTTAATAGGCCCAACTTGGTTTAATGGGCCTAACCCACTCCATTGGACCCTAAATCTAATTGAACCTAACTTGACTAATGGGCTTAAAACTCTGTAATGGGCCGACTTACCCTAGTGGACCTAACTATCTTTGTGGGCCTTGGACCCTAGACCGGGCCTAGGCCCAACTGAACTCAAACCTTCTAATTGGGCCTTAACCCAAGCCAAGCCTAATTAAATCTTACCTGAGAAGTTATTAAAACACCTCGCCACCATACTCGGCTGGCTGCAACAGGATAGGGTCGTCCTCCATAGGGATAGGGGAGTCTCTCTGAGGACCCTCAAAACCATACAGGCCTCTCCATACCAGGCCTCGTATCTATGGGGTACAAGTAGGGTCCACCCTGATCTACTAATACAGTCGTCACATGCCTAGCCACATGTGGCGTGCATATCAAAATGGAGGGTGATCTGGGTATCCATCTGTACTGGCAATCCAAAAGCATCGGTGCATGCATGCTCTATGTCTGATTTGCTGGTTGCAATCATGTGGGCCCCGCATACATTGAGAGCATGGCATGCGTCACCAGAGATGTGACAAGAGAAGGTGCCCCAGAGGCGTTGTTACGCGGGGAAATGGAGGGAAAAGGGAGAAACCAACGTAAGGCGTCAGATACGTAGTTGAGGAAATTGCCGAGTGGCACTGTTGGATGAGCCCTGATGGGATTTGGAGTGATAGACGGGCATGATCCATTGGGATCCGATATGGCCGGTTGAGGCCTGCATCAGTTTGCATATGGCATCATGTTTGATTGTCTCTTGTGCCCGTCTGAATGATATGATTTGTATTGCTATGAATTGCATGTTTGTCTATCCATGTTGGGGTCTGGTACCGAGGGTATTTGAGAGTGTCTGAACCCTGGACCGTGAACCTAGTCCCCTGGATAGGACCGACCCCACTAGTATACGCTATCCTACGCTAGGATTAGTGGTGAGCTTATGAGTTTCGACTCACGGGCGGTGGTTGCCCTTCATCTTACAGATCCAGGTCACCAGTGATGGCTGCGCCACCGATGCTTTTTGGACTGCCAGTGCAGATGGATACCCAGATCACCTCCATTTTTGATATGCACGCCACGTTGTGGCATAGGCATGTGACGACTGTACTAGTAGATCAGGGTGGACCCTACCTTGTACCCCATAGATTCGAGGCATGGTATAGAGAGGGCCTGTATGGTTTTGAGGACCTCAGAGAGACTCCCCTATCCCTATGGAGGACGACCCTATCCTGTTGCAGCCAGCCGAGTATGGTGGTGAGGTGATCGACCCCGACCCACTGCAGGAGTTGTCGTCCCCAGGACGTTCTGAGATCGACGGCCATGAAGGGGGTGACGCCATGGATACTGATGAGGAGGATCCAGAGGAGACCCAGAGGAGGATCCCGAGGAGGAGCCTGAGGAGGACTGAGTCCCACTGTTGCTGGTTTAGATTTTGAGAGCGTAGATGTCCTGACCGAGTTGAGGTTTTCTTTTGAGGTCTGTACTTAACGCTCTATTATATATATGTGATGTTGTGTTTCCTTTTGTAAAAGTGTTCTTGTCTTTCCGTACTACCCTACCATCTTGTGCATGTATGCATGTGTAGAAGGCACGCTTCCGCAGGTTTCAGTCCGTTGTCGTTTTGCGCTAGCGTAGCTTGGCCGCGATGTGCATCCTGGGCCGTCGCTATTCGTAGGCCAGGCGTACGCAGGGTTCGTCACGATATGAGCAGGGATGTCGCGAGCTCGATTGGGGTTCGGGGCGTGATAATGGGCCTTGGAACCTAAGTGGACCCAACTAATTTAATAGGCCCAACTTGGTCCAATGGGCCTAACCCACTTCATTGGACCTTGAATCTAATTGGACCCAATTTGACTAATGTACTTAAAACATGTAATGGCCCGACTTACCTTAATGGACCTAACTACTTTTGTGGGCCTTGGGCCTTAGATCGGGCTTTAGGCCCATTTGAACTTGAACCCACTAAATGGGCCTTAACCCAAGCTAAGCCTAATTCAACTACACCCGAGGGGTTATTAAAACACCAAATCATTAATCGTGGGTTATCAACTCCCAGGGGAGCGAACATGGGCGATTGGCTTAGGCTGAGTTACCAAGTCCGTTAAGACAGGGTCCTAATTTATATGGGTTTAACCAGAGAGATGGTATGAGGTATTCTATTGAGCCTGTCTGGCCGAGGAACTGTGTGTGGGGCATTTGATCTCTCATGGTTTAGCTTAACGAACACGTGATTACTTTGATGACTTCTCGATGTGCTCTGTACTTGTGCTTATATACCATTGCATGCATGCTCTATGTCTGAATTGCTGGTTGCAATTATGTGGGCCCCGTATACATTGAGAGCATGGCATGAGTCACCAGAGATGTGACAAGAGAAGGTGCCTGTGACAGTCTGAAAATTCGACCCATTTGTCAGAATTTCTAAATGAATGGAACACTTCATTAATACGCTCTAGTCGACGCTCATTCAGGATTAGCTACCCTGAGCTGACCACCGAAGGGGAAAGGCTATCTGGGATTTTTCCCAATCAGCCGCCCGTTGGTCTGAGACTGAGACAGGGTCGGTATTTAATGAAATTGGACCACAAAATGAAATCCGACATTGGACAATCGAATTAGTAAGGTAAACACAATGAGGAAATGAAGTCAGTTTCAGAAATGTCGACTGAAGGTCGGACAGCCGGTGCACGTCGAGAAGCAAGACGTGAACGGAAAATTACCGAAATGCCCCGGTAAATGCTCAGTCCTTAGAATGAGACAATTAGGATTTTGAGAGTAGATTCGATAGACCGACACCAAATCCAGTCCAAAATTCGTTCGCGCTCGGACCCGATCGGTGCATTTGGCACGCAAATCGAGGCAAGTCAAATCAGATGTCACATCAATCGGATGTCACATCAATCAATCATGTGTCAAATCAATCAATCATGGCACAATTCCCAAGGATGTCCATCAATCAATCAAGATTACATCACATGTCTTATACCCCATTCCTACTCCCACTATAATGATTTTTTTTTATTTTCCTAAGCATTATAATCTATTCCCTTCTCTCTCCTCCTTATTTGATATTTTCGGCCACTCTCTCTCCTCCTCCCTCTCTCCCGATCGCTCTCCCTCTCGGCCTCTTGCTCGCCCGTCGTCCGCCGTGGAGAGCCGCCGTCCGCCACCGCCCTCCGTCGCCGTCGCCGTCGCCTTGCCACGCCACGGTGAGCCTCTAACCCTCTTCCTCTCTTCTTTTCGTGGCTTGAAGAACCACCATGGGTGCCGACCGACCTCATTCCTCTCTCCTTCCTCTCGGTTCCAGCCCGTGCCGTCCATCGTCGTCGTCGTCCGCCGCCGTCGTTCGGCCACCACCGACGCCGCCAACCCTCCTCTCCTCTTGGTAAGTTCTCTTGACCTTTGCCTCTCCATTTTCGTGGCCGTGAAGGCCACTCGAACCCCGAACCGGCCTGACCTCTCTCCTCTCCCTCTCGGCTTCGTCCGCCGTGTAGAACGCCGGCCACCGACCGCCCCATTTCCGCCTTCCAGCCGCCACCGTCCACCCCTCTAGGTAAGCTCCACCCTCTAATCTTGACCTAGGCTAGTTGTATCTATGTGGATTGTTGTGTTAGTTGCTAAACATGGTGATTAGAGTATAATATGGGTGATTATGCAATTGGACTTTAGGCTAACTTTGGCTAATGTATACGGGCCGTGCGTGTGGGCTATTTGAGGAGGGAATTTGGGCCTTGAAATATATACATGGGCTGCATTGGTGATTGGGCAAGTAAATCTAATGGGCCGAAAATTTTAATGGGCCTTGGGGACTTAATTCACTACTAATTGGGCCTAAACTAAACTAACTGGACCCAACTTGTAATGGTGGGCCTATATCGACGAAAATTGGAAGTGGATGGGCCCAATTCATGATCTTGCACCTTAATTTATGAGGCCCACTAATGTATATGGGCCTAGGATGACTTAATGGGCCTAAAATAGACTAATTGGGCTTAATTGACTAATCTTTAAAAATGGGCTTGGGCCCTACACGAAAATTTAATAATAATGGCCCTTAATTACATAATGGACTTAAAATAAATTACGGGCCTAAGAATGGACGATGGACCTTAGGTACTATTGGGCCCAACTTAATTTAATAAGCCCAACTTGGTCTAATGGGCCTAACCCACTTCATTTAGCCGTGAATCCTAATGGGCCCAACTTAATTAATGGACCTAGAACACTATGATGGGCCGACTTACCTTGCTAGACCTAATTTCCCTTATGGGCCTTGGACCCAAGAATGGGCTTTGGGCCCAACTGTACTAGAACCCACTAATCGGGCCTTAAACCAGGCTAAGCCTAATTCAACTACACCCGAGGGCTTGTTAAATCATTGAACCATTAGTCGTGGGTTAGTGACTCCCAGGGGACTAACCTGAGTGAATGGGCTTAGGCCAAGTTATCGAGTCCGCTGAGATGAGAATTCTAATTTATAGGGGCTTGGCTAGAGAAATGGCATGAGATATGCTTTTGAGCCTGTCTGGTTGGGGAACTGTATGTGGGGTGCTAGCTCTCTTATAATTTGGCTTGATGAGCACGTAATTCTTTGATGATCTCTGATATGCTCTGTACTGCGTTCATGTGCCGTTTCATGCATGCTCTATGTCTGATTGGTTGATTGCAATCATGTGGGCCCCGCATATATTGAGAGCATGGCATGAGTCACCAGAGATGTGACATGAGAATATGCCCTGATGGGAAATGGAGAGAAAAGGGAGGCCAACGTAAGGCGTCCGAGACGCAGTGTGGTATTTGCTGAGTGGCTGAGAATGTGCCCTGATGGGAAATGGAGAGAAAAAGGGAGCCAACGTAAGGCGTCCGAGACGCAGTGTGGTATTTGCCGTGTGGCACAGAGAATGAGCCCTGATGGGAATTGGAGTGATAGACGGGCATGTTCCACTGGGAACCGATATGGCCGACTGAGGCCCGTTTCATCTGCATATGGCGTTGTGATTGATTGCTGTTATTGCCCGTCTATATCTTGTGAATTGCACCGATATGCCTTGCCTGTCTATTTTCATGTGAGGGTTGGTACCGAGGAAACTGAGAGTGACTGAGCCCTGGACCGCGAACCTAGTCCACTAGATAGGACCGACCCTACTAGTATACGCTATCCTACGTTAGGATTAGTGGTGAGCTTGCTGAGTTTCGACTCACGGGCGGTGGTTGCCCTTCTTTTACAGATCCAGGTCACCCGTGATGGCTGCACCGCCGTTGCTTTTTGGGCTGCCAGTACAGATGATACTGAGATCACCCTCCATTTTGATATGCACGCCACTCTGTGGCATAGGCATGTGACTACTGTGTTAGTAGATCAGGGTGGACCTTATCTTGTACCCCATAGATACGAGGCCTGGTTTAGAGAGGGTCTGTATGGCTTCGAAGGACCTCAGAGAGACTCCCCGATTCCCATGGAGGACGACCCGATCTTGTTGCAGCCAGCCGAGTATGGTGGCGAGGTGATCGACCCCGACCCACTGCAGGAGATGCCGTCCCCAGGACGTTCCGAGATCGATGGTCACGAGGAGGAGACGCCATGGACACAGACGAGGAGGATCCAGAGGATGACCCAGAGGAGGACCCGAGGAGGATCCCGAGGAGGAGCTTGAGGTGGACTGAGTCCCGCTGTTACTGGTCTAGATTTTGAGAGCGTAGCTAGCATGACCAGAGATGAGGTTTTCTTTTGGGGTCTGTACTTAACGCTCTATGTATATATATGTGTTGTATTACCTTTTGTAAAAGTGTTCTTGTCCTTCTTGCTACCCTTCCGCCTTATGCATGTATGTATGTATAGAAGGCACGCTTCCGCAGGATTGTGTAGTTTTACGCTAGCGTCGCTTGGCCGCGATGAGCATCCTGGGCCGTCGCTACTCGTAGGCCAGGCGTACGCAGGGATTCGTTGATGTTTATGAACAGGGGTGTCGCGTGCTCGATTGGGGTTCGGGGCGTGACATCCCCGTCCGAAGTGGTATCAGAGCAAGGTCAGCTCGATACGAGACCATTCGAGGATATGGAGTGATAAGGCTGTTGATTTGGGGGTAGTTAGATAGACAGACCCTAAACCTAAGGATTAGAAAGGTAGTAAATGCATGAACTGATTGGCGCATGTGCTTGCAGAGTTAGGTGATTAGTCTAGTACGAATATAGACTATGGTGTTTTGAACTAATCTGCAGATGCGTCAGGACCTGAGGTAAGGTTCTAAAGCTGAACCCCATGAGTTGGGTGCTTGAGTGCTGATTGCTGATTGCTGAGTGGTTAAATTGCTAAGTACTGCTTGTGTTTGTATGCCTAGTCGGCTGTTGCGCGCTGCTTGACCATCATGCATTGCACGATTTCTACATCAAAAAGGAAAAATGGTTTAAAATGAAGTTGATTTAAAATAAGGATTTGAGGATTTGAAAAGGGCATGCATCATATTTTATTGGGTTGGGTAACCGTCAGCCTGGTATGGGACAGGTCTGACGGGACGTCTAAAAACTGCAATGAAGTGTGGTATGGGACACGTGGAGTGGGATTCTCTCTGGCTGTGGGTGACCTAGGACAACTGTTCGCACCAAGAAATGAGGAGGGCGGGGAGTGGTCGCCGGGGCAGAGACCCGATCAAGGAGCGGCTCCTGACAGGCTTCTAGTTGATGTGGCGAATGGAGTGGCCTAGGTTGTGCATTGTCAGGGGTGAGTCTAGGTGTCTTCCTAGTCCAATTGCATTTAAAAGCTGCAGCGAACTTTCATGCATAATCATGTCAGTAGACGCGACAGTAGACGAAAGCTGATTGCTAGTTTTAGAGTTCTGAATTCCTGAATGGGAATTTCGTTGGTATAGGTGTGAGTGAGAACTAGAAAGGATGAGCAATAGGG
>JAGVVM010019312.1:0-13046 GCA_019149425.1 Psidium friedrichsthalianum
CCGAGAGGGAGAGTTCGGGAGAGTGAGGGAGGTGGCGGTGGGGGGGGGGGGACGGCCGAAAATGGAAGGGAGGAGAGAGAAGGAAGATTATAAGAGTTTAATAAAAAAATCAAAAAATTTTTTTTTTAAGTTGTGGTAGGTTGCGTGAAAGTGACATGGAGGAGTGATGATGACTTGGGAATTGAACCATGATTGATTGATGGATGTGATTGATTGATTGATTGATTTGACCCAGAGATGTGACAACTGATTTGACTTGCCTCGATTTGCGTGCCCAAAATGCACCGATCGGAGTCCCAGTGGCAGCGAAACGAATTTCAGACTGATATGGTTCAATTTATCGGATTCCACTCTAAAAAAAATCCTAATTTATCTAATTCTAAGGACTGAGCATTTACGGAGGGATTTGGTAATTTTCCATTACGTCTTGCTTCTCGACGGCACGGCTGTCTTGTCCTTCAGACGACTTTTCTGAAACCAATGATTTCTCATTGTGTTATCTTCTGATTCGATTATCCAACGTCGGATTTCATTTTGTGGTTTTTTCAACTTCATTAAATACCGACTCTGCCTCAGTCTCAAACCAACGGTCGGCTGATTGGAAACAATTCCCAGATAGCCCTTTCCCTTTCGGATGGTCATCTCAGGGTAGCTAATCCTGAGTGAGCGTCAATCAGAGTGTATTAACGAAGTATTTTCCATTCATTTAGAAATTCCGATCAATGGGTCGAATTTTCAGACTGTCACATTCTTCCCTTTTATAAAAATTTCGTCCTCGAAATTTACAGCCTATAAAGTCTTACACCAAAATTAAAATTACACTTGCTCATTCAAAAAGATGGGGGTATTTCTTTTCATCTCGTCTTCGCTCTCCCATGTAGCTTCATTTCGGTTCCATGGTGCTCCTAGATGACCTTGACCAATGGAATTGTCTTGTTCCTGAGCACTTGCTCCTTACGATCTTCACTCTTATGGCCTTTCCACGTAAGAGACACGGTCATCCATTTCAATGACTTCTGATCGAGTATATGGCCAGGATCTGGCTCATACGTCCCAGCATCGACACATGAAACACGTTGTGAATCTGCGACAAGTTCGGCGGTAGTGCCAGACGATAAGCCCAGTGTCCCGATCTTCTCCAAAATCTAGAATGGCCCAACGATCTGGGACCTCAGCTTTCCCTTCTTGCCAAACCGAGATAATCCTCGCATCGGCGACACCTTCAGAAAGACATGATCTCCAACTTGAAATTTCAATGGCTTACGTCTCTTGTCTGCATAACTCTTTCTGCCTACTCTGGGCAGTCCTTAGTCTGTCTAATCACCTTGACTGTCTCTCTTAACTGTTGAACTAACTCTGGCCTGTTATGCTCTTCTCACCAATTTCATCCCAACAGATTGGCGTCCTGCAGGCCCTTCCATACAACGCTTCGAATGGAGCCATCTGAATGCTCTGTGGTAACTGTTGTTGTAGGGAATTCTACCAAGTGTAACTGCTCCTCCCAGCCACCCTTGAAGTCTATGACGCATGCCCTCAGCATATCCTCCAAGGTCTGTATGGTCCTTTCCGACTGACCATCAGTCTGAGGGTGGTAGGCTATACTGAACCTCAACTCTGTCCCTAGAGCACCCTGCAGATTCTTCCAGAATGTGGCAGTGAAACGAGGATCCCTATCTGACACAATACTTACTGGCACTCCATGCAGTCTTACGATCTGCCTTACGTACAGTTCAGCCAATTTTTCCTGGGTAGAATCCTTTCGTACAGCGATAAAATGTGCGGATTTGGTCAACCTGTCGACTATTACCCAAATCGAGTCGTTCCCTCTTTGACTTCTCGGCAGTCCCGTCACGAAATCCATGGTGATGTGCTCCCACTTCCACTCTGGGATCTCCAATGGTTGCAACAGTCCTCCAGGCTTGCAATGTTGTGCATTTACTTGTTGACACGTCAAGCACTTGGCTACATGTTTAGCCACATCCACCTTCATTCCATTCCACCAGTAGTGTTGACGCAGATTCTGATACATCTTCGTACTTCCAGGGTGAATACTATAATTGCTCCTGTGAGCCTCAGCCAAGATCCTTTCCTTTAGCTCTTCGTCATTTGGCACACACAGTCGCCCTTTGAACTTTAATATCCCGTCTTCAATCACCTTGAAATCATCTTTCCTTTCTTCTGCATCCATCATCACGATCTTCTGGATATCAGGGTCCGTAGACTGCAACTCTTTAATCCTCAATTGAATCTCGAGTTCAATCTGCAGCGTGGCCATCAAGCTTGAGAGGCTTCCTATCTCAACCTTGAATTCAGAGTCTCTGATTTCTTCTAGCAGCGTCCATTGCTTTACCATCATATGCGCGATGCTCGACTTTCGGCTCAGAGCATCCACCACCTTATTCGCCTTTCCTGGATGGTACAGGATATCGCAATCGTAGTCCTTCAGTAGCTCCATCCATCGACGCTGTCTCATGTTCAGTTCCTTCTACGAAAATAAATACTTCAGGCTCTGGTGATCTGTATAAATCTGGAACTTCTCTCCCACCAGATAATGTCTCCAGATCTTCAACGCAAAAATTATAGCAGCCAACTCCAGGTCGTGCGTTGGGTAATTCATCTCGTGTGGCCTCAACTGTCGAGATGCATATGCTACTACTCGTCCATGTTGCATCAAGACACATCCTAGACCTCTTAGAGAAGCATCGCTGTAAATCTCAAATCCTCCAGATCCGGATGGGATGGTCAACACTGGTGTCACGCCCCGAGCCCCAATCGAGCTCGCGACATCCCTGCTCATATCGTAACGAACCTGGTGTATACCTGGCCTATGACTAGCGACGGCCCAGGACGGACGTCGCTGCCAGACGACGATGTGGTCTAGCGCAAAACCTGAAACCTGAAACCTGCGGAAGCGTGCCTTCTATACATGCATACATGCACAAGATAATAGGGTAGCACAAAAGAACAAGAACACTTTTACAAAAAGAAGGCAACATCACATATATACAATCGAGCGTAAGTACAGACCCCAAAAGAAAAACCTCAACTACGGCCAAGACATCTACGCTCGCACTAACTCCAAAAATCCAAGACCAGCAACAGTGGAACTCAGTCCTCCTCAGGCTCCTCCTCGGGATCCTCCTCTGGGTCCTCCTCTGGATCCTCCTCTGGATCCTCCTCTGGGTCCTCCTCGTCGGTGTCCATGGCATCACCCTCCTCATGGCCGTCAATCCCGGAACGTCCTGGGGACGGCAACTCCTGCTGCGGGTCGGGGTCGATCACCTCGCCACCATACTCGGCTGGCTGCAAAAAGATAGGGTCCTCCTCCATAGGTATCGGTGAGTCTCTCTGGGGTCCCTCGAAGCCATAAAGGCCCTCTCTAAACCATGCCTCGAATCTATGGGGTACAAGGTAGGGTCCACCCTGATCTACTAGTACAGTCGTCACGTGCCTATGCCACATTACGGCATGCATATCAAAATGGAGGGTGATCTGGGTATCCATCTGCACTGGTAAACCAAAATGCATAGGGGGCGCAGCCATCACGGGCGACCTGGATCTGTAAAATAAGGCAACCACAGCCAGTGAGTCGAGGACTCAGCAAGCCCACCACTAATCCTAGCATAGGATGGTGTATACGAGTGGGGTCAGCCTTATCCAGTAGGCTAAGGTTATGATCCAAGGATAAGACGCTCTCAGCTACCCTCGGTGCCAGACCCTCAACGCAAGTAGACATGCAAGGTATATCAATGCAGATCATAATACACAGACGGGTAATAATAAACAGTCAACCATAATGCCATATGCCAATGATGCGGGCCTCAGTCGGCCATAACGGGTCCCAATGGATCATGCCCTTCTATCTCTCCAATTCCCATTAGGGCTCATCCATCAGTGCCACTCGGCAATTTCCTCAACTGCGTATCTGACGCCTTACGTTGGTTACTCCCTTTTCTCTCCATTTCCCCGCGTAACAACGCCTCTGGGGCACCTTCTCATGTCACATCTCCGGTGACTCATGCCATGCTTTCAATGTATGCGGGGCCCACATATTTACAAACAGTAATTCGGCCATAGAGCACGCATGCAATGGTTCACAAGTACGGGAACAGAGTACATCGAGGAAACATACAAGTATTTACTACATTTAACAGTACAGACATCACATAGGCCCAGCGCACTATAATTGGTTCCCAGAGTAAACCAACCTGATCGCATTATCCCAGGAATCCACTAAGTTGGAACTCGCTCCAGACAAACCTAGCAGCTTAGGTTAGATCCCAGGGAATCTGTAACCCACGATTAATGATTTAGTGTTTTAATAATTCATCAGGTGTAATTGAATTAGGCTTAGCTTGGGTTAAGGCCCAATTAGTAGATTTAGGTTCGAATGGGCCTAAAGCCGGTTTTAAGGACCAAGGCCCACAAAGGTAGTTAGGTCCAAGAGGGGAGGTCGGCCCATTACAGTATTTTAAGCTCATTAGTCAAGTTGGACCCATTACAGTTCAAGGTCCAAAGAGATGGGTTAGGCCCATTAAGCCAAGTTGGGCCTATTAACTTAAGTTGGGCCCAAATAGCTTCTAAGGCCCAAGAATTTATTCTTAAGTCATTTGTATGATTTAGGCCCAATATTATTATTAAATTCGTGTAGGGCCCAAGCCCATTTCCAAAAGTTAGTCAATTAAGCCCAATTAGTCTATTTTAGGCCCAATTCGCTATCCTAAGCCCATTTACACTAATGGGCCATATGCTTTGATGTCCAAGATCCTAAATTTGGGCCCATCTAATTCTAATTTTCGTCCAAATGTGGCCCATCATCCAAATTAGGACCAATTTGATTAGTTTAGGCCCAAATAGTCTAGAATTAAGCTCCCAAGCCCAATAGAACCCTTCGGCCCATTAGAATACACGCTTACTCATCCATTGCAGCCCAATACGGTTACTTTATGGCCCAAATTTCAAACTCTCCAAGCACCACACGCACGGCCCAACAAGCACCCAAGACTAGCCTAAAGCCCAATAGCTTAATTACACATTTTTGCACTCTAATCACCACCATTAACCACTAATACTACAATCCCTACTCACATACCACTAGCCTAGGCCAAGATTAGAGGATGAAGCTTACCGGTGTGGGCTGGTGGTGGCGGCTGGTCGGCGATTGGGGCGGTGAAGGGGCGGCGGCAACGACGGCGGCTGGACGGCCGAGAGAGAGAGTGAGCGACGATGAGACTTGGCCGGCCTATGGTGGTTCACGGCCCACGAAAATGAAGAGGAGAAGGTTCATGAAGGCTTACCAAGGTGAGGATGGGTAGGTGAGGGCAGGCGGTGGTCGAACGACGGCCGGACGATGACGACGACGGCGACGGCCCGAGCGACGACGAGAGCTGGCCGAGAAAGAGGGGGTGAGATGCGGTCCGGTCGGCGGTTCGTGGTGGCTCCCGTGGCCACGAGAACAAGAAGAAGGAGGGCTAGATGACTTACCGAGATGGGGCGGGACGATGTCGACGAGGGACAGTGGTGGACGGCGGCGGCTCACGGCCGACGACGGGCGAACGAGAGGGGCCGAGAGGGAGAGAAGAGATTCGGGTGGGGGAGAGGGAGAGTGGCCGAAACAAAATGAGGGGAAGAGAGAGAGAGGAATAGATTATAATGAGGAAAAATCAATTAAACTAGTTAGTGGATTAGGTAGAATAGTGTATGTGACATGTGATTGAATGAAGTTTGACTTGATTGATGTGTCTTGGAAATTGTGCCATGATTGATTGATTTGACACTTGATTGATTGATGTGACATCTGATTGACGTGACATCTGATTTGACTTGCCTCGATTTGAATGCCAAATGCACCGATCGGGTCCCGTGCGCGAACGAATTTGGACTGGATTTGGTGTCGGTCTATCGAATCCTCTCCCAAAAATCCTGATTTATCTAATTCTAAGGTCTGAGCATTTACCGGGGGCATTTCGGTAATTTTCCATTAACGTCCTGCTTCTCGACGTGCACCGGCTGTCTGACCTTCAGACGACATTTCTGAAACTGATTTCATTTCTTCATTGTGTTTATCCTACTAATTCAATTGTCCAATGTCGGATTTCATTTTGTGGTCAATTTCATTATATACCGACTCTGTCTCAGTCTCAGTCCAACGGGCGGCTGATTGGGAAAAATTCCCAGATAGCCTTTCCCCTTTGGTTGGTCATCCCAGGGAAGCTAATCCTGAGTGAGCGTCGACCAGAGTGTATTAACAAAGCATTTCCATTCAATTAGAAATTCCGACAAATGGGTCGAATTTTCAGACTGTCACAACTGGTGCGGAAGTTAATCGATCCTTTAACTCTTGAAAACTCTCCTCGCATTTCTCGGTCCATTCAAACCTCGTTTCCTTCCTTAACAAGTGTGTCAGAGGAGACGCTATCAGAGAAAAGCGTCTGTAATACCAGGAATTTCGTACCTCAGTCACGTCTTCGTACCTGTCGCCGATGCGAGGATTATCTCGGTTTGGCAAGAAAGGGAAGCTGAGTCCCAGATTCGTTGGGCCATTCGAGATTTTGGAAAAGATCGGGACACTGGCTTATCGTCTGGCACTACCACCGAACTTGTCGTAGATTCACAACGTGTTTCATGTGTCGATGCTGAGGAAGTATGAGCCAGATCCTGGCCATATACTCGATCATGAAGCCATAGAAATGAATGATCGCGTCTCTTACGTGGAAAGGCCAGTAAGGATTGAAGATTGTAAGGAGCAAGTGCTCAGAAACAAGATAATTCCATTGGTCAAGGTCATCTGGGAGCACCATGGAACCGAAGGAGCTACATGGGAGAGCGAAGACGAGATGAAGAAGAAATACCCCATCTTTTTGAATGATCAAGTGTAACTTCTATTTGAAGTAGGAACTAGTAGACTGTAAATTTCGAGGACGAAATTTTTATAAGAAGGGAAGAATTGTGACAGTCTGAAAATTCGACCCATTTATCCGAATTTCTAAACGAATGGAAATACTTCGTTAATACACTCTGATCGACGCTCACTCAGGATTAGCTACCCTGAGATGACTAACCGAAGGGGAAAGGCTACCTGGGAAAAAAAATTTCCCAAACAGCCGCCCGTTGGTCTGGGACTGAGACAGAGTCGGTATTTAATGAAATTGACCACAAAATGAAATCCGACTTTGGATAATCGAATTAGTAAGATAAACACAATGAAGAGATGAAATCAGTTTCAGAAATGTCGCCAGAAGGGCAGACAGCCGGTGCACGTCGCGAAGCAAGACGTGATTGGAAAAATTACCGAAATGCCCCCGGTAAATGCTCAGTCCTTAGAATTAGATAAATTAGGATTTTTGAGAGTGAATTCGATAGAATGAAATCAATTCCTGTCCGAAATTCGTTCGCGCTCGGGACCCGATCGGTGCATTTGGCACGCAAATCGATGCAAGTCAAATCAGTTGTCAAATCAATCAAATGTCTTGTCAACCCATCAATCAAATCAAGGTTCAATTTCCAAGGAAGTCAACCCATCAAATCCAAGGTACAATGTCATACATCAAAGTACAAAATCAAGCCCTAACACTATTACACCTAACCCACTAACACATTTTGAATTTGATGAAGCCTTGGATAATAAGCCTCACTCTCTCTCTCCTCTCCCATTCCCTTTCATTCGGCCCCCCATTCTCCCTCTCCTCTCTCGAATCCTCTCCTCTCCTTCCCCTTCTTCTTTTGCTTCGTTCCTTCTTCGGCCGCCCGTGGAGCGCCACCGTCCGCCACCGTCCGGCTTCCTCCGCTACCACCACCGTTCCATCTTCATTCGGTAGGTCCCTCAACCCTTCTTCTCTTCTTTTTCGTGGCCATGAGGCCTTTGGTTGAGCCCGACCAGCCCGTGACCCTCTCCTTCTCTCTCGGTCACTCTAGCCACCGTCGTCGTCGTCATCGTTCCCGTCCTTGCCGCGCCGTCCGGCCACCTCAGCCGGCCTTGTCTTCATTTTGGTGAGTCCCCTACTCCCCCTCCTAGCTATTTCCGTAGCCATGAGGCTCTCCCTTGCGACCGAACCAACCCCAACTTCCCTTGTAGGCCCTGAGCTTCAAACCGGCCGCCGGTGTCCCTTGCCATCTTCGTCGTCGTCCCGAGCCGATTTAGGTAAGCTCTACTACTAATCTTAGTCTAGGCTAGTGGTATATGTATGTGGAATGATGTATTAGGGGCTGGCCATGTTAATTAGGGAGTTAAATATGTGATTAAGGTTAAGTTTACATTAGGCTAATTGAGCAATTGTTGATTTGGGCCGAAATGTGGACTGATGGTAATTCAATTGGGCCTTGAGATTGATTTGGTGGGCTGATGTGGATGGGTTAGGCGTGTATGTGGCGAGCCTAAGGGTTAGATTGGGCTTGGGGACTTAATTTGGACCAATTTAACCTAAAATAAGCTAACGGGCCTAAATTATGCTAGTGGGCTTGTGTATGCACGAATTTAATATATTAATTGGGCCTTGAAATAGTCAAATGTGGGCTGTCGTTGTTGAGTTAGGCGTGTGGAATGATGGGCCCAATCATTCAATTGGGCCTAGGGGTGTAATTCTATGTTAATTGGGCCGAAACAAATCAAATTGGACCTAAATTGTAATGGTGGGCCTTTATGGACGAAAATTATAATTTACTTGGGCCTAAATTATGTTTTGAATATTAAAATATGAGGCCCATTAATGTATATGGACTTAGGATAACAAATTGGGCCTAAAAGGGTCAACTTGGGCTTAATAGGCTAATCCTTAAAAATGGGCTTGGGCCTTGCACGAATTTAAATTAAATAATGGGCCCAACTTATATTTTTAATTCAGGAAATAATTTATGGGCCTTAAACCTTGGAATGGGCGTTAGGCCCAATTGAACCCAAACAAATTAATTGGGCCTTAATCTAAGCTAAGCCTAATTTAGCTAAACCCAAGGATTTATTAAAACATTAAATCATTAATCATGGGTTACTAATCCCCTGAGGACTAACCTTAGCTACTGGGTTCGACCGAATTGCTGGGTTTGTCTGGACTGAGTTCCAATGTCACGAGTCCCCGAGATAGCGTTAGTCACGATTGAATTTACCTGGGGAACTGATTGAAGAGCATTGGGCCTACTTGATGCGTGTTCTGATGAACGTTGTAAATTACTCGTATGACTCTTGATATGCTCCGTTCCCGTACTCATGTACTACTGCATGCATGCTCTGTGATTGAATTGCTGTTCACTACTGTCTGGGCCCCGCATACATTGAGAGCATGGCATGAGTCACCAGAGATGTGACATGAGAAGGAGCCCCAGAGGCGTTGTTACGCGGGGAAATGGAGTGAAAAGGGAGTGACCAACGTAAGGCGTCGGAAACGCAGTTGTGGCATTTGCCGAGTGGCACTGTTGGATGAGCCCTAATGGGAATTGGAGAGATAGACGGGCACGATCCGTTGGGATCCGTTATGGCCGATTGAGGCCTGTATCATTTGCATATGGCATCATGGTTGACTGTCTATTGTTGCCCGTCTGTGTTGTATGATTTTGCAATGTTGTGCCTTGCGTGTTTGCTGGTGCGTTGGGGGTCTGGTACCGAGGGTAATTGAAAGTGTCTGAACCTTGGACCACAAACCCTAGTTCACTTGATAGAACCGTACCCACTAGTATACCCTATCCTACGCTAGGATTAGTGGTGAGCTTATTGAGTTTCGACTCACGGGCGGTGGTTGCTCTTCTTTTTCCAGATCCAGGTCACCCGTGATGGCAGCGCCCCCTATGCTTTTTGGACTACCAGTGCAGATGAATACTCAGATTACCCTCCATTTTGACATGCATGCTACGATGTGGCATAGGCACCTGACTACCGTGTTGGTAGATCAAGGTGGACCCTACCTTGTACCTCATAGGTTTGAAGCATGGTTTAGGGAGAGTTTATATGGTTTTGAGGGACCCCAGAGAGACGCTCCGATCCCTATGGAGGAGGATCCGATCCTTTTGCAGCCAGCCGAGTATGGTGGCGAGGTGATCGACCCCGACCTACCGCAGGAGCTGCCGTCCCCAAGACGCTCCGAGGTTGACGGCCATGAGGAGGGTGATGCCATGGACACCGATGAGGAGGACCCAGAGGAGGATCCAGAGGAGGATCCAGAGGAGGACCCAGAGGAGGATCCAGAAGAGGACCCCGAGGAGGATCCCGAGGAGGAGCCTGAGGAGGACTGAGTCCTATTGTTGCTGGGTTAGACTTTTGGAGATAGTGCGAGCGTAGATGTCGTAACCATAGGTTGAGGTTTTCTTTTGGAGTCTGTATCTAACGCTTGTTACGTATATATATGTTGATGTTATTTAAGGTTCATTGTTCGTGCTACCCCTCTGTTTTGTATGCATGAATGTATGGTTAGAAGGTACGCTTCCGCAGGTTCTTATGATAGTTTCAAACGGACGCGCCGTCTGGTCGCGACGAAGAAAGAATAATCTCCTGGGCCGTCGCGTACCGTAAACTAGGCGAGCGCGAGTATAATTTTAAACGTATGAGCGGGATGTCGCGGGCCCGTAGGGTTCGGGGCGTGACACCCGGACATCCAGAAAATTGTGATGATGGATGCAGAGGAGAGAAAAGACGAATTCAAGGTGACTGAAGACGGGGTATTGAAGTTTGAAGGACGTCTGTGCGTGCCGAACGACGAGGAGTTGAAGGAAAGGATTTTATCAGAGGCTCACAGGAGCAATTACAGTATCCACCCCGGAAGTACGAAAATGTACCAGAATCTACGTCAGCACTACTGGTGGAATGGAATGAAGGTAGATGTGGCTAAACATGTAGCCAAGTGCTTGACGTGTCAGCAGGTGAAGGCGCAACATTGCAAGCCTGGAGGGCTGCTGCAACCATTGGAGATCCCAGAATGGAAGTGGGAGCACATCACCATGGATTTCGTGACAGGACTGCCGAGGAGTCAAAGAGGGAATGACTCAATTTGGGTGATAGTGGATAGGTTGACCAAATCGGCGCATTTCATTGCAGTACGAAAGGATTCCACATTGGAGAAACTGGCGGAGCTGTATGTGAGACAGATTGTACGACTGCATGGAGTGCCAGTAAGCATTGTATCGGATCGGGATCCTCGCTTCACAGCCACATTTTGGAAGAGTCTGCAGGGTGCTTTGGGAACAGAGTTAAGATTCAGTACAGCCTATCACCCTCAGACCGATGGTCAGTCGGAGAGGACCATACAAACTCTAGAAGACATGCTGAGAGCGTGTGTAATAGACTTCAAAGGTGGCTGGGAGGGGCAATTGCACTTAGTAGAGTTCGCCTACAACAACAGCTACCAACAGAGCATCCAGATGGCTCCATTCGAAGCCTTGTATGGAAGGGCCTGTAGGACACCAATTTGTTGGGAGGAAGTTGGCGAGAAAAGTATAACAGGCCCAGAGTTGATACAACAGTCAGTGGAGGCAGTTAAGTTGATCAGGGACAGACTGAGGACCGCCCAGAGTAGGCAGAAGAGCTATGCAGATAAGAGACGTAAGCCTTTGGAATTCCAAGTTGGGGATCATGTCTTTCTGAAGGTGTCGCCGATGCGAGGGTTATCTCGGTTTGGCAAGAACGGAAAGCTGAGTCCTAGATTCGTTGGGCCATTCGAGATTTTGGAAAAGATCGGGACACTGGCTTATCGTCTGGCGTTGCCACCAAACTTGTCCCAGATCCATAATGTATTCCATGTATCGATGCTCCGGAAGTATGAGCCGGATCCTGGCCATATACTCGATCATGAAGTCATTGAAATGGATGACCGCGTCTCGTACGTGGAGAGGCCAGTCAGAATTGAAGATCGAAAGGAGCAAGTCCTCAGGAACAAGACGATACCTTTGGTCAAGGTCATCTGGGAACACCATGGGACTGAAGGAGCTACTTGGGAAAGTGAAGAAGAGATGAAGAAGAAATACCCGCATTTGTTTGAATAGTCCAGTGTAATTTTAAATTTGGAGTAAGAACTTATAGACTGTAAATTTCGAGGACGAAATTTTTATAAGGAGAGAAGAATTGTGACAGTCTGAAAATTCGACCCATTTATCGGAATTTCTAAATGAATGGAAACACTTCATTATTACACTCTGATCGACGCTCACTCAGGATTAGCTACCCTGAGATGACCAACCGAAGGGGAAAGGCTATCTGGGAAATTTTCCCAATCAGCCGCCCGTTGGTCTGAGACTGAGACAGAGTCGGTATTTAATGAAATTGACCACAAAATGAAATCCGACATTGGACAATCGAATCAGTAAGATAAACGCAATGAAGAAATGGATTCCGTTTCGGAAACGTCGCCCGAAGGGCAGACAGCCGGTACACGTCGAGAAGCAAGACGTGAATGGAAAAAATTACCGAAATGCCCCGGTAAATGCTCAAGTCCTTAGAATTAGAAATTAGGATGTTTGAGAGTGGATTCGATAGATCGAAACCAATCCCAGTCCGAATTTGTTCCGCTCGAGGACCCGATCGGTGCATTTGGCACGTGTTCCAAGAAGTGTCTTGTCAATTGTCAAATCAATCAAATCAAATCTTCTCTACCAAATTCCCCACCTGTAAATTTGTCATTCCAAGGAATCCAATTCAGTCACCATGTCACTCCAACTTGTCAATTCACGCCCATCAAGGCACATCAATGCACATAAAAGTACAAATCATGTCACTATTCATCAACCTGAAACCATTATGACCTATTTCTTCTTATTTCAAATGTAAAACTCTCTCTTCTCTCTCCCTCCCCCTCTTCATTCTCATTTTCTTCTTCTTTCCTCTATTCTCCTCCTTCGTCTGCCCGTGAAGCACCGCGTTCCGCCGCCCAAAACCGCCACCGTCGGCACCCCTCTTCTTCACTCATCCCGGTAAGTCCTCCAAGCTCCTCCCCTTCATCTTCGCGGCTCGTTGCCCTTGGAACACCGCCCGAACCAAGGCCACGTTTTCCCCGTTGCATGTTTTCCGCTCAGTTAGTTGGAACCGTGGTGCCCCAACCACGCACAGCTGATCCCGGCTGGTTCCCACGCCC
>JAGVVM010019313.1:0-20099 GCA_019149425.1 Psidium friedrichsthalianum
CCTGCCAGACGAGTGTGGTCTAGCGAAAAACCGAACCTAGAAACCGCGGAAGCGTGCCTTCTATACATCATACATGCACAAGATAATGGTGCACAAAAGACAAGAACACTTTTAACAAAAGAAGGGCAAAACATCAATTATACAATCGAGCGTAAGTACAGACCCCAAAAGAACAAAAACCTCAAACTACGGCCAAGACATCTACGCTCGCACTAACTCCAAAAATCCAAGACCAGCAACAGTGGAACTCAGTCCTCCTCAGGCTCCTCCTCGGGATCCTCCTCTGGGTCTGGGTCCTCCTCGGATCCTCCTCTGGGTCCTCCTCGTCGGTGTCCATGGCATCACCCTCCTCATGGCCGTCAATCTCGGAACGTCCTGGGACGGCAACTCCTGCTGCGGTCGGGGTCGATCACCTCGCCACCATACCAGCTGGCTGCAAAAGGATAGGGTCCTCCTCCATAGGTATCGGTGAGTCTCTCTGGGGTCCCTCGAAGCCATAAAGGCCCTCTCTAAACCATGCCTCGAATCTATGGGGTACAAGTAGGGTCCACCCTGATCTACTAGTACAGTCGTCACGTGCCTATTCCACATTACGGCATGCATATAAAATGGAGGGTGATCTGGGTATCCATCTGCACTGGTAAACCAAAAAGCATAGGGGCGCAGCCATCACTGGCGACCTGGATCTGTAAAATAAGGCAACCACAGCCAGTGAGTCGAGGACTCAGCAAGCTCACCACTAATCCTAGCATAGGATGGCGTATACGAGTGGGGTCGGCCTTATCCAGTAGGCTAGGGTTATGATCCAAGGATAAGACGCTCTCAGTTACCCTCGGTGCCAGACCCTCAACGCAAGTAGACATGCAGGGTATATCAATGCAGATCATAATACACAGACGGGCAATAATAAACAGTCAACCATAATGCCATATGCCAATGATGCGGGCCTCAGTCGGCCATAACGGGTCCCAATGGATCATGCCCGTCTATCTCTCCAATTCCCATTAGGGCTCATCCATCAGTGCCACTCGGCAATTTCCTCAACTGCGTATCTGACGCCTTACGTTGGTACTCCCTTTTCTCTCCATTTCCCCGCGTAACAACGCCTCTGGGGCACCTTCTCATGTCACATCTCCGGTGACTCATGCCATGCTTTCAATGTATGCGGGGCCCACATATTTACAAACAGTAATTCGGCCATAGAGCACGCATGCAATGGTTCACAAGTACGGGAACAGAGTACATCGAGGAAACATACGAGTACTTACTACATTTAACAGTACAGACATCACATAGGCCAGCGCACTATAATTGGTTCCCAGAGTAAACCAACCTGATCGCATTATCCCAGGAATCCGCTAAGTTGGAACTCGCTCCAGACAAACCTAGCAGCTTAGGTTAGATCCCAGGGAATCTGTAACCCACGATTAATGATTTAGTGTTTTAATAATTCCTCAGGTGTAATTGAATTAGGCTTAGCTTGGGTTAAGGCCCAATTAGTAGATTTAGGTTCGAATGGGCCTAAAGCCGGTTTTAAGGACCAAGGCCCACAAAGGTAGTTAGGTTCAAGAGGGGAGGTCGGCCCATTACAGTATTTTAAGCCCATTAGTCAAGTTGGACCCATTACAGTTCAAGGTCCAAAGAGATGGGTTAGGCCCATTAAGCCAAGTTGGGCCTATTAACTTAAGTTGGGCCCAAATAGCTTCTAAGGCCCAAGAATTTATTCTTAAGTCATTTGTATGATTTAGGCCCAATATTATTATTAAATTCGTGTAGGGCCCAAGCCCATTTCCAAAAGTTAGTCAATTAAGCCCAATTAGACTATTTTAGGCCCAATTCGCTATCCTAAGCCCATTTACACTAATGGGCCATATGCTTTGATGTCCAAGATCCTAAATTTGGGCCCATCTAATTCTAATTTTCGTCCAAATGTGGCCCATCATCCAAATTAGGACCAATTTGATTAGTTTAGGCCAAATAGTCTAGAATTAAGCTCCCAAGCCCAATAGAACCCTTCGGCCCATTAGAATACACGCCTACTCATCCATTGCAGCCCAATACGGTTACTTTATGGCCCAAATTTCAAACTCTCCAAGCACCACACGCACGGCCCAACAAGCACCAAGACTAGCCTAAAGCCCAATAGCTTAATTACACATTTTTGCACTCTAATCACCACCATTAACCACTAATACTACAATCCCTACTCACATACCACTAGCCTAGGCCAAGATTAGAGGATGAAGCTTACCGGTGTGGGCTGGTGGTGGCGGCTGGTCGGCGTTTGGGGCGGTGAAGGGGCGGCGACAACGACGGCGGCTGGACGGCCGAGAGAGAGAGAGAGTGAGCGACGATGAGACTTGGCCGGCCTATGGTGGTTCACGGCCCACGAAAATGAAGAGGAGAAGGTTCATGAGGCTTACCAAGGTGAGGGGATGGGTAGGTGAGGGCAGGCGGTTCGTGGTGGCTCCCGTGGCCACGAAGAACAAGAAGAAGGAGGGCTAGATGACTTACCGAGATGGGGCGGGACGATGTCGACGAGGGACGGTGGTGGACGGCGGCGGCTCACGGCGGACGACGGGCGAACGAGAGGGGCCGAGAGGGAGAGAAGAGATTCGGGTGGGGGGGAGAGGGAGAGTGGCCGAAACAAAATGAGGGGAGAGAGAGAGAGGAATAGATTATAATGAGGAAAATCAATTAAACTAGTTAGTGGATTAGGTAGAATAGTGTATGTGACATGTGATTGAATGAAGTTTGACTTGATTGATGTGTCTTGGAAATTGTGCCATGATTGATGATTTGACACTTGATTGATTGATGTGACATCTGATTGACGTGACATCTGATTGACTTGCCTCGATTTGCGTGCCAAATGCATCGATCGGGTCCCGTGCGCGAACGAATTTGGACTGGATTTTGGTGTCGGTCTATCGAATCCTCTCCTAAAATCCTGATTTATCTAATTCTAAGGTCTGAGCATTTACCGGGGGCATTTCGGTAATTTTTCCATTCACGTCCTGCTTCTCGACGTGCACACCGGCTGTCTGACCTTCAGACGACATTTCTGAAACTGATTTCATTTCTTCATTGTGTTTATCCTACTAATTCGATTGTCCAATGTCGGATTTCATTTTGTGGTCAATTTCATTATATACCGACTCTGTCTCAGTCTCAGACCAACGGCGGCTGATTGGGAAAAATTCCCAGATAGCCTTTCCCCTTCGGTTGGTCATCCCAGGGTAGCTAATCCTGAGTGAGCGTCGACCAGAGTGTATTAACAAAGCATTTCCATTCATTTAGAAATTCCGACAAATGGGTCGAATTTTCAGACTGTCACAAACAGGCCCAGAGTTAGTTCAACAGTCAAGAGAGAAGTCAAGGGGTGATTAGAGACAGACTAAGGACTGCCCAGAGTAGCAGAAGAGTTATGCAGACAAGAGACGTAAGCCATTGGAATTTCAAGTTGGAGATCATGTCTTTCTGAAGGTGTCGCCGATGCGAGGATTATCTCGGTTTGGCAAGAAAGGGAAGCTGAGTCCCAGATTCGTTGGGCCATTCGAGATTTTGGAAAAGATCGGGACACTGGCTTATCGTCTGGCACTACCACCGAACTTGTGTCGAGATTCACAACGGTTCCATGTGTCGATGCTGAGGAAGTATGAGCCAGATCCTGGCCATATACTCGATCATGAAGTCATAGAAAGGAATGATCGCGTCTCTTACGTGGAAAGGCCAGTAGGGATTGAAGATTGTAAGGAGCAAGTGCTCAGAAACAAGACAATTCCATTGGTCAAGGTCATCTGGGAGCACCATGGAAACCGAAGGAGCTACATGGGAGAGCGAAGACGAGATGAAGAAGAAATACCCCCATCTTTTTGAATGATCAAGTGTAACTTCTATTTTGAAGTAGGAACTAGTAGACTGTAAATTTCGAGGACGAAATTTTTATAAGAAGGGAAGAATTGTGACAGTCTGAAAATTCGACCCATTTATCCGAATTTCTAAACGAATGGAAATACTTCGTTAATACACTCTGATCGACGCTCACTCAGGATTAGCTACCCTGAGATGACTAACCGAAGGGGAAAGGCTACCTGGAAAAAAAATTTCCCAAACAGCCGCCCGTTGGTCTGGGACTGAGACAGAGTCGGTATTTAATGAAATTGACCACAAAATGAAATCCGACTTTGGATAATCGAATTAGTAAGATAAACACAATGAAGAGATGAAATCAGTTTCAGAAAATGTCGCCAGAAGGGCAGACAGCCGGTGCACGTCGCGAAGCAAGACGTGATTGGAAAAAATTACCGAAATGCCCCCGGTAAATGCTCAGTCCTTAGAATTAGATAAATTAGGATTTTTGAGAGTGAATTCGATAGAATGAAATCAATTCCTGTCCGAAATTCGTTCGCGCTCGGGACCCGATCGGTGCATTTGGCACGCAAATCGATGCAAGTCAAATCAGTTGTCAAATCAATCAAATGTCTTGTCAACCCATCAATCAAATCAAGGTTCAATTTCCAAGGAAGTCAACCCATCAAATCCAAGGTACAATGTCATACATCAAAGTACAAAATCAAGCCCTAACACTATTACACCTAACCCACTAACACATTTTGAATTTGATGAAGCCTTGGATAATAAGCCTCACTCTCTCTCTCCTCTCCCATTTCCTTTCATTCGGCCCCCCATTCTCCCTCTCCTCTCTCGAATCCTCTCCTCTCCTTCCCCTTCTTCTTTTGCTTCGTTCCTTCTTCGGCCGCCCGTGGAGCGCCACCGTCCGCCACCGTCCGGCTTCCTCCGCTACCACCACCGTTCCATCTTCATTCGGTAGGTCCCTCAACCCTTCTTCTCTTCTTTTTCGTGGCCATGAGGCCTTTGGTTGAGCCCGACCAGCCCGTGACCCTCTCCTTCTCTCTCGGTCACTCTAGCCACCGTCGTCGTCGTCATCGTTCCCGTCCTTGCCGCGCCGTCCGGCCACCTCAGCCGGCCTTGTCTTCATTTTGGTGAGTCCCCTACTCCCCCTCCTAGCTATTTCCGTAGCCATGAGGCTCTCCCTTGCGACCGAACCAACCCCAACTTCCCTTGTAGGCCCTGAGCTTCAAACCGGCCGCCGGTGTCCCTTGCCATCTTCGTCGTCGTCCCGAGCCGATTTAGGTAAGCTCTACTACTAATCTTAGTCTAGGCTAGTGGTATATGTATGTGGAATGATGTATTAGGGGCTGGCCATGTTAATTAGGGAGTTAAATATGTGATTAAGGTTAAGTTTACATTAGGCTAATTGAGCAATTGTTGATTTGGGCCGAAATGTGGACTGATGGTAATTCAATTGGGCCTTGAGATTGATTTGGTGGGCTGATGTGGATGGGTTAGGCGTGTATGTGGCGAGCCTAAGGGTTAGATTGGGCTTGGGGACTTAATTTGGACCAATTTAACCTAAAATAAGCTAACGGGCCTAAATTATGCTAGTGGGCTTGTGTATGCACGAATTTAATATATTAATTGGGCCTTGAAATAGTCAAATGTGGGCTGTCGTTGTTGAGTTAGGCGTGTGGAATGATGGGCCCAATCATTCAATTGGGCCTAGGGGTGTAATTCTATGTTAATTGGGCCGAAACAAATCAAATTGGACCTAAATTGTAATGGTGGGCCTTTATGGACGAAAATTATAATTTACTTGGGCCTAAATTATGTTTTGAATATTAAAATATGAGGCCCATTAATGTATATGGACTTAGGATAACAAATTGGGCCTAAAAGGGTCAACTTGGGCTTAATAGGCTAATCCTAAAAATGGGCTTGGGCCTTGCACGAATTTAAATTAAATAATGGGCCCAACTTATATTTTTAATTCAGGAAATAATTTATGGGCCTTAAACCTTGGAATGGGCGTTAGGCCCAATTGAACCCAAACAATTAATTGGGCCTTAATCTAAGCTAAGCCTAATTTAGCTAAACCCAAGGATTTATTAAAACATTAAATCATTAATCATGGGTTACTAATCCCCTGAGGACTAACCTTAGCTACTGGGTTCGACCGAATTGCTGGGTTTGTCTGGACTGAGTTCCAATGTCACGAGTCCCCGAGATAGCGTTAGTCACGATTGAATTTACCTGGGGAACTGATTGAAGAGCATTGGGCCTACTTGATGCGTGTTCTGATGAACGTTGTAAATTACTCGTATGACTCTTGATATGCTCCGTTCCCGTACTCATGTACTACTGCATGCATGCTCTGTGATTGAATTGCTGTTCACTACTGTCTGGGCCCCGCATACATTGAGAGCATGGCATGAGTCACCAGAGATGTGACATGAGAAGGAGCCCCAGAGGCGTTGTTACGCGGGGAAATGGAGTGAAAAGGGAGTGACCAACGTAAGGCGTCGGAAACGCAGTTGTGGCATTTGCCGAGTGGCACTGTTGGATGAGCCCTAATGGGAATTGGAGAGATAGACGGGCACGATCCGTTGGGATCCGTTATGGCCGATTGAGGCCTGTATCATTTGCATATGGCATCATGGTTGACTGTCTATTGTTGCCCGTCTGTGTTGTATGATTTTGCAATGTTGTGCCTTGCGTGTTTGCTGGTGCGTTGGGGGTCTGGTACCGAGGGTAATTGAAAGTGTCTGAACCTTGGACCACAAACCCTAGTTCACTTGATAGAACCGTACCCACTAGTATACCCTATCCTACGCTAGGATTAGTGGTGAGCTTATTGAGTTTCGACTCACGGGCGGTGGTTGCTCTTCTTTTTCCAGATCCAGGTCACCCGTGATGGCAGCGCCCCCTATGCTTTTTGGACTACCAGTGCAGATGAATACTCAGATTACCCTCCATTTTGACATGCATGCTACGATGTGGCATAGGCACCTGACTACCGTGTTGGTAGATCAAGGTGGACCCTACCTTGTACCTCATAGGTTTGAAGCATGGTTTAGGGAGAGTTTATATGGTTTTGAGGGACCCCAGAGAGACGCTCCGATCCCTATGGAGGAGGATCCGATCCTTTTGCAGCCAGCCGAGTATGGTGGCGAGGTGATCGACCCCGACCTACCGCAGGAGCTGCCGTCCCCAAGACGCTCCGAGGTTGACGGCCATGAGGAGGGTGATGCCATGGACACCGATGAGGAGGACCCAGAGGAGGATCCAGAGGAGGATCCAGAGGAGGACCCAGAGGAGGATCCAGAAGAGGACCCCGAGGAGGATCCCGAGGAGGAGCCTGAGGAGGACTGAGTCCTATTGTTGCTGGGTTAGACTTTTGGAGATAGTGCGAGCGTAGATGTCGTAACCATAGGTTGAGGTTTTCTTTTGGAGTCTGTATCTAACGCTTGTTACGTATATATATGTTGATGTTATTTAAGGTTCATTGTTCGTGCTACCCCTCTGTTTTGTATGCATGAATGTATGGTTAGAAGGTACGCTTCCGCAGGTTCTTATGATAGTTTCAAACGGACGCGCCGTCTGGTCGCGACGAAGAAAGAATAATCTCCTGGGCCGTCGCGTACCGTAAACTAGGCGAGCGCGAGTATAATTTTAAACGTATGAGCGGGATGTCGCGGGCCCGTAGGGTTCGGGGCGTGACACCCGGACATCCAGAAAATTGTGATGATGGATGCAGAGGAGAGAAAAGACGAATTCAAGGTGACTGAAGACGGGGTATTGAAGTTTGAAGGACGTCTGTGCGTGCCGAACGACGAGGAGTTGAAGGAAAGGATTTTATCAGAGGCTCACAGGAGCAATTACAGTATCCACCCCGGAAGTACGAAAATGTACCAGAATCTACGTCAGCACTACTGGTGGAATGGAATGAAGGTAGATGTGGCTAAACATGTAGCCAAGTGCTTGACGTGTCAGCAGGTGAAGGCGCAACATTCAAGCCTGGAGGGCTGCTGCTGCAACCATTGGAGATCCCAGAATGGAAGTGGGAGCACATCACCATGGATTTCGTGACAGGACTGCCGAGGAGTCAAAGAGGGAATGACTCAATTTGGGTGATAGTGGATAGGTTGACCAAATCGGCGCATTTCATTGCAGTACGAAAGGATTCCACATTGGAGAAACTGGCGGAGCTGTATGTGAGACAGATTGTACGACTGCATGGAGTGCCAGTAAGCATTGTATCGGATCGGGATCCTCGCTTCACAGCCACATTTTGGAAGAGTCTGCAGGGTGCTTTGGGAACAGAGTTAAGATTCAGTACAGCCTATCACCCTCAGACCGATGGTCAGTCGGAGAGGACCATACAAACTCTAGAAGACATGCTGAGAGCGTGTGTAATAGACTTCAAGGTGGCTGGGAGGGGCAATTGCACTTAGTGAGTTCGCCTACAACAACAGCTACCAACAGAGCATCCAGATGGCTCCATTCGAAGCCTTGTATGGAAGGGCCTGTAGGACACCAATTTGTTGGGAGGAAGTTGGCGAGAAAATATAACAGGCCCAGAGTTGATACAACAGTCAGTGGAGGCAGTTAAGTTGATCAGGGACAGACTGAGGACCGCCCAGAGTAGGCAGAAGAGCTATGCAGATAAGAGACGTAAGCCTTTGGAATTCCAAGTTGGGGATCATGTCTTTCTGAAGGTGTCGCCGATGCGAGGGTTATCTCGGTTTGGCAAGAACGGAAAGCTGAGTCCTAGATTCGTTGGGCCATTCGAGATTTTGGAAAAGATCGGGACAACTGGCTTATCGTCTGGCGTTGCCACCAAACTTGTCCCAGATCCATAATGTATTCCATGTATCGATGCTCCGGAAGTATGAGCCGGATCCTGGCCATATACTCGATCATGAAGTCATTGAAATGGATGACCGCGTCTCGTACGTGGAGAGGCCAGTCAGAATTGAAGATCGAAAGGAGCAAGTCCTCAGGAACAAGACGATACCTTTGGTCAAGGTCATCTGGGAACACCATGGGACTGAAGGAGCTACTTGGGAAAGTGAAGAAGAGATGAAGAAGAAATACCCGCATTTGTTTGAATAGTCCAGTGTAATTTTAAATTTGGAGTAAGAACTTATAGACTGTAAATTTCGAGGACGAAATTTTTATAAGGAGAGAAGAATTGTGACAGTCTGAAAATTCGACCCATTTATCGGAATTTCTAAATGAATGGAAACACTTCATTATTACACTCTGATCGACGCTCACTCAGGATTAGCTACCCTGAGATGACCAACCGAAGGGGAAAGGCTATCTGGGAAATTTTCCCAATCAGCCGCCCGTTGGTCTGAGACTGAGACAGAGTCGGTATTTAATGAAATTGACCACAAAATGAAATCCGACATTGGACAATCGAATCAGTAAGATAAACGCAATGAAGAAATGGATTCCGTTTCGGAAACGTCGCCCGAAGGGCAGACAGCCGGTACACGTCGAGAAGCCAGACGTGAATGGAAAAATTACCGAAATGCCCCGGTAAATGCTCAGTCCTTAGAATTAGATAAATTAGGATTTTTGAGAGTGGATTCGGTAGATCGAAACCAATTCCAGTCCGAATTTCGTTCGCGCTCGAGACCCGATCGGTGCATTTGGCACGTGTTCCAAGAAGTGTCTTGTCAATTGTCAAATCAATCAAATCAAATCTTATCTACCAAATCCAAGTAAATCTTGTCATTTTCCAAGGTAATCCAATCAGTCACTCATGTCACTCCAACTTGTCATTCAAGCCCATCAAGGTACAAATCAATGTCACATAAAAGTACACATCATGTCACTATTCATCAACCTAACCCATTATTATCTATTTTCTTCTTTATTTCAAATTTGTATAACCTCTCTCTCTCTCTCTCCCTCCCCCTCTTCCTCTTCATTTTCTTCTTCTTTTCCTCTCATTCTTCCTCCTTCGTCTGCCCGTGAAGCACCGCCGTTCCGCCGCCCAAACCGCCACCGTCGGCCACCCCCTCTTCCTTCACTCATCCCGGTAAGTCCTCCAAGCTTCCTCCTCTTCATCTTCGCGGCTCGTTGGCCCTTGGAACACCCCCGAACCAACCCCGTTTTCCCGTTGCATTTCCGCCCGTCGTTGGAACCGTGGGTGCCCCAACCACCACGGCTGATCCCGGTTGGTTCCACACCCCCACTAATGCTTGGAACCTTCATTTTAGGCTTGATCTAGCTCGTGGAGGCCGCCGAAAGCCCCTTGCCGTTCCTTTGGCGCCGTCGGCCGTGAGCATCAACCGGCCTTTTTTTTCAACCTTTTTTTCGTCGCCCATTCCCTTCAAAAGGTAAGCCAACCTCAGAATTATTTGCTTACCAAACATGTTTCTGTTCCCAAAGTGTTCCCGGGAACAGAAACAGAGGAACAGATTACCAAACAGACCCTAAGTGTGTGATTTGGATTATTCTAGTAAGGATTAGTTTGAGTAATTTGCAACGTGAGATAATCTTGGGCTTAGGGTGTTGGAATTGGGCCATGAAACATTGAATATGGGCTGCAAATAACTGAATGGGCGTGTAAAATAGCGGGCCCAAGCATGTAAATGGGTTTAGGGGCTTAATTCTAAGCTAATTGGGCCAAAATAAAATGTATGGGCTCAAATTGTAATGGTGGGCTATAGTTGGACGAAAATTACAATAAAATTTGGGCCTCAATTATAGTATTGAATATAAAATTTTAGGGACCAATAGTGTACATGGGCTTAGGGGTTGAAATTTGGGCCTAAAATGCTTAAATGGGCTTAATAAGGTTATTTTAAATTATGGACTTGGGCCCCCTCCGAAAATTATAACAGTGATGGGCCTTAAAATATTTAATACCAAAAAATTAATCATGGGCTTGTGAATAGTAGATGGGCCTTGGGCCTAAATGGACTTAATTTACTTAATGGGCCTAAAACTTGAGAATGATTCAATGGGCTTTGGTAATTGGGTTTAGTTAAATTTTAATAAGAATAATTGGGACCCAAAAGTAATTTCAAGCCTAATTGTGGGCCGATGTTGGGCTAGGGGCGAATAACATTGACCAAGTTGGGCCGGGCCACTAGGCCGGATTGGACTGAGCTCTGAAATAAATAGGTTCCCATGGTGAAATAAAATGCGATTGAGCTAAATTGGGGAATCATTTCATAAGGAAGTCAATGTCTACCGTAACTACGTGGGTACCCAATCGAATCCAGTGGTTGAGTAGGTTCATGTATAATGCTAGGCTTGCACGGGGCATACCCCGTTGAATATGGTTTTGATAGAACAACTGTTAAATTGTCATGCCTCGTTACGTATGAATCTACTGGATTGCCTGCTCTGTGATCGATGCGTGGTTGAAATTGTTTGAGCATCTTGTACTGTGAGCATGGCATGAGTCACCTGGAGTTGTGACATATAGGATGAGCCCTGAGGCGTTTTTACGCGGGGAAATGGAGGGATAAGCGTGCCAACCTGAGGCGTACCACACGCGGGTTGAGGCACGAGCCCGAGGGGCATGAGAATGGGCCCTGATGGGACTTGGAGAGATAAGCGGGCAGGATCCACTGAGATCAATTGAGACAATCTGAATGCTTGCATTGCCCTCGCATATTGTATTGCTGTTATTGCCTAGTGACTGCCCGTTTGCATGTATCCTCGTGCTTTGTTACGCGTCGTTCGTCTATTTCACGCGTTGGGGTTGGGTTTCTACGACCAGTGAGAATACCGAAAGTAGGTGAGCTGAACCCTAGTCATTGATATGACCAAACCCGCTAGTATACTCTACCCTACGCTAGGATTAGTGGTGAGCTTATTGAGTCCTCGACTCACTGGCGGTGGTTGCCATTCTTTTCAGATCCCAGGCCATAGCTATGATTTCGCCACCCGTACTTTTTGGTCATCCGGTTGACATGGAGACAGAGACCACTGATCATTTTGACGAGCACGCCACCCTATGGCGTCGTAAGGTAACCACTGTATACGTAGATCAGGGTGGACCCCAGTTCGTTCCCTTCAGGTTTGAGGCTTGGTTCCGAGAGGGCGAGTATGGTTTTGGACGTCCCGAGCGAGACGCTCCTATACCGATGGAGGACGACCCCACTACGCTTCGACCCGCCGACTATGAGGGAGATGTGATGGACCCTGATCCGATGGAGGATTTGCCGTCCCCGGGGCAGTCGATGATTGATGGCCATGCCGCAGGCGAACCCATGGACACCGAGCCCTCTTCCCCAGAGCCGGAGGAGGAAGACGACCCTGAGGAGGAGTATGATCCGGAGGAGTTCGATCCAGAGGAGTGACGTCTTGGGATGAGTGGTCTATTTTGGGGATTCCAGTCTAGAGCGTAGAAATTTTGGGATCGTGGTCTGTATTTTGTTTCCTTTTGGGGGTCTGTATCTAACGCTCATATGATCTATGATATGACTATCTTCGTGTATTTCGTTTCTACCCCCTTTATCGTATGCATGTGTGTATGGGATTGTAGATTCGCTTCCGCAGGTTTTCAGATGAGGTCGAAAGTTTTTATTCGGACGCGCCGACTGGTTGCGACGAAGAGGATTCCCTGGGCCGTCGCGTGTGGTTGACCAGGCGAGCGCCAGAGTGTAGTGTTTGGGAACGCATGAGCGGGATGTCGCGTGCCCGATTGGGGTTCGGGGCGTGACAGAAGTTCCAGATTTATACAGATCACCAGAGCCTGAAGTATTTATTTTCACAGAAGGAACTGAACATGAGACAGCGTCGATGGATGGAGCTACTGAAGGACTACGATTGCGATATCCTGTACCATCCAGGAAAGGCGAATAAGGTGGCGGATGCTCTGAGCCGAAAGTCGAGCATGCGCATATGATGGTAAAGGAATGGACGCTATTAGAGGAAATCAGAGACTCTGAGTTCAAGGTTGAGGTAGGAAGCCTCTCCAGCTTGATGGCCACACTGCAGATTGAACCCGAGATTCAATTGAGGATTAAGGAGTTGCAGTCTACGGACCCTGATATCCAGAAGATCATGACATGGATGCGGAGAAGAGGAAAGACGAATTCGAAGTGGTTGCAGATGGAACGTTAAAGTTTAAGGGGCGACTGTGTGTGCCAAATGACGAGGAGTTGAAGGAAAGGATTTTATCAGAGGCTCACCGGAGCAATTACAGTATCCACCCCGGGAGTACGAAAATGTACCAGAATCTGCGTCAGCACTACTGGTGGAATGGAATGAAAGGGATATGGCTAAGCATGTGGCCAAGTGCTTGACGTGCCAACAGGTGAAGGCACAGCATTGCAAGCCTGGAGGACTGTTGCAACCCTTAGAGATCCCAGAGTGGAAATGGGAGCACGCCACCATGGATTTCGTGACGGGATTGCCAAGAAGTCAGAGAGGAAATGACTCAATCTGGGTGATAGTCGACAGGTTGACCAAATCCGCACATTTTATCGCGGTACGAAAGGATTCTACCCTGGAAAAATTGGCTGAACTATACGTAAGGCAGATTGTAAGACTGTATGGGGTGCCTGTAAGTATTGTGTCAGATAGGGATCCTCGTTTCACGGCCACATTTTGGAAGAGTTTGCAGAGTGCTTTGGGAACAGAACTGAGGTTCAGTACAGCCTATCATCCTCAGACAGACGGACAGTCAGAAAGGACCATACAACGCTGGAAGACATGTTGAGAGCGTGTGTCATAGACTTCAAAGGTGGCTGGGAGGAGCAACTGCATTAGTGGAATTCGCCTACAACAATAGCTACCAGCAGAGCATCAAGATGGCACCGTTTGAAGCATTGTATGGAAGGGCCTGCAGGACGCCAATCTGCTGGGATGAAGTTGGCGAGAAAAGTATAACAGGCCCAGAGTTGGTTCAACAGTCAGTAGAGGCAGTCAAGGTGATCAGAGATAGACTGAGGACCGCCCAGAGTAGGCAGAAGAGCTATGCAGACAAGAGACGTAAGCCATTGGAATTCCGAGTTGGAGAGCATGTCTTTCTGAAGGTGTCGCCGATGCGAGGATTATCTCGGTTTGGCAGAAGAAGGGAAAGCTGAGTCCTAGATTCGTTGGGCCATTCGAGATTTGGAGAAGATTGGGACACTGGCTTATCGTCTGGCACTGCCGCCGAACTTGTCGCAGATTCACAACGTGCTTCACGTGTCGATGTTGAGGAAGTATGAACTTGATCCTGGCCATATACTCGATCATGAAGTCATTGAAATGGACGACCGCGTCTCATACGTGGAAAGGCTAGTAAGGATTGAAGATCGTAAGGAGCAAGTGCTCAGGAACAGACAATCCCTTTGGTCAAAGTTGTGACAGTCTGAAAATTCGACCCATTTGTCGGAATTTCTAAAGGAATGGAAATACTTCGTTGATACACTCTGATCGACGCTCACTCAGGATTAGCTACCCAGAGATGACCAACCGAAAGGGAAAGGCTATCTGGGAATTTTCCCAATCAGCCGCCCGTTGGTCTGAGACTGAGGCAGAGTCGGTATTTAATGAAATTGACCACAAAATGAAATCCGACGATGGACAATCGACTTAGTAAGATAAACACAATGAAGAGATGAAATCAGTTTTCAGACATGTCGTCTGAAGGTCAGACAGCCGGTGCACGTTGAGAAGCAAGACGTGAATGGACAATTACCGAAATGCCCCCGGTAAATGCTCAGTCCTTAGAATTAGATAAGTTAGGATTTTTGAGAGTGAATTCAGTAAGTCGAAACCATATCCAGTCTGAAATTCGTTCGCGCTCGAGACCCGATCGGTGCATTTGGCACGCAAATCGAGACAAATCAAATCAGTTGTCACATCAATCGGATGTCACATCAATAAATCAAGTGTCTTGTCAATCCATCAGTCACATCTTGGTTCAATTTCCAAGGCAATCTATCAAATCAAGTCAAGGTACACATGTCATACATCAAAGTACACATCATGCAACTATTCAACCTAACCCATTATAAGCTCATTTTCCCCATTTTCTTTATTTGGTTATAATCTCTTACTCTCTCTCTCCTCCCCATTTCATTCGGCCATCTCTCTCTCTCTCTCTCTCTCTCCTCTCTCTCTCTCTCTCTCCCTCTCCCGAACACTCTCCCTCTCGTGAGCTCTCTCTCCCTCTCCCTCTCTCGGTGCCGTCGTCGTCCGCCCAAGCCGGCCGCCCGTGAGCTTCGTTCGCCGCCGCCAGCCATCGTCCGCCTTCCCTCCGGCCTCCTCGTGTCGTGGTAAGCTCCCTCAGCCCCTTTGCCTCCTCATTCACGTGGCTTGAAGGCCATCATAGACCACGACCGGACCTCATTCTCTCTCCCTCTCTCGGTTGTCTTAGCGCCGCCCGAGACCGTCGCCGATCTCCGCCCGTCCCGACGCCATCCAGCCACCCCGCCGACGTCGACCTTGACTTGGTAAGCCCCTCACGCCTCCCCTTCATATTTCCGTGGCTTTGTGAGCCACCATGGGCCGGCCAAGTTCTCACCTCTCACTCTCTCTCTCGGCTAGCCCTCGTCCGCCGCCCTTACCGCCGGCCGTCCGCCCCATCTTCGTCGATTTCAGCCCCCACCGGTAAGCTTCATCCTCTAATCTTGGCTTAGGCTAGTGGTATGTGAGTAGGGGTTATGGTATTAGTGGTTAATGGTGGTAATTTGAGTGTAATATGTGTAATTAAGGCTAATGGGCTTTGGGCTAATCTTGTGTGCATAATGGGCCGTGCGTGTGGGGCTTGGAGAGCATGAATTGGGCCTTGAAATGCTAATTATATGGGCTGCAAGGAAGGGCTAGGCGTGATTAATTGTGGGCCTCAAGATACCATTGGGCTTAGGGGTTTAAATCTTAAGCTAAATGGGCCAAATTGACCATTTTGGGCTTAAATAAACTAATGGGCTTTCAATGGACGAAAATATACTTAGATTAGGCCTCAATGAGGGCCTTGGACTTAAAACTTTAGGGCCAAATAATGTACATGGGCCTAGGGACTTGATTTGGGCCTAAATGGGCCGTAAATGGGCCTCTTAGGTTATTTTAATACATGGGCTTGGGCCCTACCCGAAAATTGTAACAATATTGGGCCTCGAATTATTAATCACTTACAATTAAATCATGGGCCTATGATTGGTTAATGGGCCTTGGAACCCAATTGAGCCCAACTTAACTAATTAGGCCCAACTTGGCTTAATGGGCCTAGCCCACCTCACTAGACCTTGAACCTTAGTGGGCCTAACTAAATTATATGAGCCCAACTTGGCAATGGACTTAAAACACCGTGTGGGCCGACTTACCTTATTGGACCTGACTTCCTTGTGGGCCTTGAATCTTAGATTGGGCCTTAGGCCCACTCGAGCCTAAATTCATTAATTGGGTTCTAACCTAAGCTAAGCCTAAGTTAATTAAATTCAAGGGCTCATTAAACTACTAAATCATTAATCTTGGGTTGCCAATTCCCTGGGAACTAACCTTAGCTACTGGGTTCGACTGAATTGCTAGGTTTGTCTGGACTAAGTTCCAATTTCACGAGTCCCCGAGATAACGTTAGTCGCGATTGAATTTACTTGGGGAACTGATTGTAGAGCACTGAGCCTACGTGATGCCGTACTGTTAAGCGTAGTGAGTTAGTCGTATGATTCATTGATGGCTCTGTTCCCGTACTTGTATACCACTGCATGCATGCTCTATGACTGAATTGCTGTTTGCAATTATCTGGGCCCCGCATACATTGAGAGCATTGCATGAGTCACCAGAGAGGGACATGAGAAGGAGCCCCAGAGGCGTTGCTACGCGGGGGAAATGGAGGGAAAAGGGAGTAGCCAACGTAAGGCGTCAGAAACGCAGTTGTGGTATTGGCCATGTGGCACTGTTGATGAGCCCTGATGGATTTGGAGTGATAGGCGGGCATGATCCATTGGGATCCGTATGGCCGGTTGAGGCCGAGCATGATCCATTGGGATCCGTATGGCCGTTGAGGCCTGCATCGTTTGCATGTGGCATCATGGTTAATTGTCTGCTATTGCCCGTCTGCGTCGTACGATTTGCACTGTTATACGTTGCACGTGTGCTCATACGCTGGGATTCAGTATCTAGGACAAATCTGAGAGTGTCTGAACCTTGGACCACAAACCCTAGTTTACTAGATAGGACCAACCCCACTAGTATACTCTATCCTACGCTAGGATTAGTGGTGAGCTTGCTGAGTCCTCGACTCACTGGCGGTGGTTGCTTTCTTTTTCAAGATCTAGGACGCCAGTGATGGCAGCGCCCCCTATGCTTTTTTGGATTACAGTGCAGATGGATACCCAGGTCACCCTTCATTTTGATATGCATGCCACGATGTGGCATAGGCACGTGACGACTGTACTAGTAGACCAGGGTGGACCCTACCTTGTGCCTCATAGGTTTGAAGCATGTTTAGGGAGAGCTTATATGGTTTTGAGGGACCCCAGAGAGATGCTCCGATCCCTATGGAGGAGGACCGATCCTTTTGCAGCTAGCCGAGTATGGTGGCGAGGTGATCGACCCCGACCTGCTGCAGGAGTTGCCGTCCCCAGAGAACGTTCCGAGATCGACGGCCATGAGGAGGGCGATGCCATGGACACCGATGAGGAGGACCCAGAGGAGGATCCGGAAGAGGACCCAGAGGAGGATCCAGAAGAGGATCCGAGGAGGAGCCTGAGGAGGACTGAGTCCTACTGTCGCTGGTTTAGACTTTTGGGAGAAAGTGCGAGCGTAGATGTCTGGACCATAGGTTGAGGTTTTCTTTTGAGGTCTGTATCTACCGCTTGTTATTATATATATGATGTTTGTTTATGGTTCGTTTGTTCGCGCTACCCCTCTGTGTCGTATGTATGACACGTTTGGTTAGGAGGCACGCTTCCGCAGGTTCTATGATGGTTTTAAACGGACGCGCCGTCTGGTCGCGAGGAAGAAAGAAATCTCCTGGGCCGCCGCGTAGCATGGACCAGGCGAGTGCAAGAGAGATTTAAATGTATGAGCGGGATGTCGCAGAGCTCGATTGGGGCTCGGGCGTGACAAAAGTCATCTGGAACACCATGGGACTGAAGGAGCCACTTAGGAAAGTGAAGACGAGATGAAGAGAAAATACCCGCACTTGTTTGAATAGTCCTATGTAATTTCGATTTAGAGTGAGAACTTATAGACTGTAAATTTCGAGGACGAAATTTTTATAAGGAGGGAAGAATTGTGACAGTCTGAAAATTCGACCCATTTATCGGAATTTCTAAATGAATGGAAAATACTTCGTTAATACACTCTGATTGACGCTCACTCAGGATTAGCTACCCTGAGATGACCAACCGAAGGGGAAAGGCTATATGGGAATTTTTCCCAACCAGCCGCCCGTTGGTCTGAGACTGAGGCAAAGTCGGTATTTAATGAAATTGACACACAAAATGAAATCCGACGATGGACAATCGACTTAAGTAAGATAAACACAATGAAGAAATGAAATCAGTTTCAGAAATGTCGACTGAAGGTCAGACAGCCGGTGCGCGTCGAGAAGCAAGATGTGAATGGAAAAATTACCGAAATGCCTTCGGTAAATGCTCAATCCTTAGAATGAGACCATTAGGATTTTTGAGAGTTGATTCGACACTAAATCCAGTCTGAAACTCATTCGCGCTCGGACCCGATCGGTGCATTTGGCACGCAAATCGAGGCAAGTCAAATCAGCTGTCACATCAATCGGATGTCACATCAATCAATCAAGTTTCTTGTCAATCAAATCAATCCCATCAAGACACAATTCCCAAGGAAATCAATCCATCAACCAAGGTCACTATTCTAACCACCCCACTTACTTGCCATTTTGTCTTTTATACACTATAATATCTCATTTCTCTCTCTCCCCCCTCATTATTTTTCCGCCGGCCTTTCCCTCCTCCTTCTACCCCGACGCCGACCTCTCCTCCTCTCGTCCGACGTCCGCCCGAGCCGCCTTCGTCCGCCCCCGTCGTCGTCGCTCCGGCCACCGTCGGCTCCAACCCGCCATCCCGTTGTCTTGGTGAGTTCCTTACCCCTTGTTCCTTCCATTTTTCGTGCCTTGAGGAGACCCCAAGGCCACCGACCAGACCCCATCTCATTCTCTCTCTCGGTTCCTCCCTCAGCCGCCACGAACCGCCGTCCCCGTCGTTGCCTCCGCCGCTGCACCGCCACCACCAGCCACCCCTCACCTTGGTAAGCTCCCTCACTCCCTCTCCTTTCATTTCGTGGCCCATGGAGGCCACCTTGAACCCGACCTAACCCCATTCTCCCTACCCCTCTCTCAGTTTCGTCCGCCCGAGAAGAACGCGGCCGCCGTCCGCCCTTCTTCGCCGACCAGCCGCCACCACCAGCCCACACCGGTAAGCATACCTATAATCCTAGCCTAGGCTGGTTGTATGTGTGTATGGTGTATGGTATTAGTAGTTAATGGTGGTATTAGAGTGTAATATGTGTAATTGAGCCTAATGGGCTTTAGGCTAATCTTGTGTGCATAATGGGCCGTGCGTGTGGGGCTTGGAGAGCATGAATTGGGCCTTGAAATGCTAATATAGGGTCTGCAAGGAAGGACTAGGCGTGATTAATGGTGGGCCTCAAGACACCAATGGGCTTAGGGGTTTAAATCTTAAGCTAAGTGGGCCAAATCGACCATTATGGGCTTAAATAAACTATGGGCCTTCATTGGACGAAAATATACTTAAATGGGCCTCAATGAGGGCCTTGGACTTAAAACCTTAGGGCCCAATAGTATACATGGGCCTAGGGACTTGATTTGGGCCTAAATGGGCCATAATGGGCCTCTTAGGTTTATTTTAATCATGGGCTTGGGCCCTACCCGAAAATTGTAACAATACTGGGCCTCGAATTATTCATCACTTACAATTAAATCATGGGCCTATGATTGGTTAATGGCCCTGGAACCCAATTGAGCCCAACTTAACTAATTAGGCCCAACTTGGCTTAATGGGCCTAACCCACCTCACTAGACCTTGAACCTTAGTGGGCTTAACTAAATTATATGGGCCCAACTTGGCTAATGGACTTAAAACACCGTGTGGGCCGACTTACCTTATTGGACCTGACTATCCTTGTGGGCCTTGAATCTTAGATTGGGCCTTAGGCCACTCGAGCCTAAATTCATTAATTGGGTTCTAACCTAAGCTAAGCCTAATTTAATTAAATTCAAGGGTTATTAAACTACTAAATCATTAATCTTGGGTTGCCAATTCCCTGGGAAT
>JAGVVM010019314.1:0-40046 GCA_019149425.1 Psidium friedrichsthalianum
GGGTTCTTGCAGAACTTTCCATCCACGAACACTGCATAAAGAGGAGTTTCTGCTAAGAGGATACCGTTGCTGACATATACCTTTGAGGCACATCCTAGGATACAAAAAGGCAGCGCCTAGAACAAGAGATGTTATCTTGTTTGTAACTTAATTGTCCGTTTTGTTTGAAATTAGTGTACTCAATGTCTTCTTTAAAACAATCGTGGTGCCCAATGAGCTTCCCCAGTGCACCCAGTAAGAGTATCAGAGGCCTACTCTGGAATCAAGAGAAAATGTATTAATTCGGAGAGTTCTACCAAGGAAGGGAAAGACAAGCTTACAAGCATTGAAGGGTTCTTTGACTACTACACAGATGTCCTGCAGGGGACTTGGGTCATAGGCGTCAGCGAAGGACAACGCCAGAGCCAAGAGTGCCAAACTGGCGGAAAGGCAAGCCCTATTCGTCATTTCGGTTTTCTTCTGCCTCTCTTTTACCTACTCTCAAGTGCTCTGATGGACGCGAACAATTGCTTTGAAATGATGCCAATTTATAGATGCCTGAACTCAAGCACATGTCATATTTTTCTCCACAAAGCAAAGAAACATTGACAAAAAGAAATGTCTTAGTGGTTAAGCAATCGTCTTTCGATATTCGAGTCAGTACAGATTTTCCAACAGCTACGCGCACCATTAATTTCCTCGTTCTTCACTCAAATCACCTCAAATCTCCTATTGGGAAAAGAACTGACCAACTCATTCTGTTTCATAGCTATGGTAGTTGACATGCTGATGTCAATGCAATCTGATCTTCTATGTTTTAACATCTCTGTCAATCTGGCACACGTGAATTGGGTCGTTCCAATACTGAGTTGCTGATGATACAAATTCTTCGGCATACTACTACTAACAAGTAAAAAGTTCATCCTTGTCCACACCTGAAAATTAAGAAAAAGTTAAGATAACTCTTGAGATGATTTCTGGGTTATTATTATAAGCCATGAGAGAGTCCTAGTTATTCAATCTCCAGCCACGAAAGTTCCAAACCAGTTGTGAAGTATTTGATGTCACAACCAAGTACCGTGGCACAATGAGACGGATGTTCAACAATCATGATCAGTTACTCCGTCACCTTGCAAGTCTTGTGCATGACTCATCGATAAAGGAAGAAATGAGTCGAGTCCTGCTCGAGGCAATCGACGGCAATATCAATGTTGCATTTCTGGAAAAATTTCTAACTTGTCTGGGCATTTTGAATTCCCTACAAACCCACTTTTTGAGCTCTTTATCTACTTAAAACCGAGTCGTATGTGATGATCCACGTGGGAAACATTTTCCGAGACTTTGTCCTCTTCAATCAAACTGTTGAAAATCCTCTGGAGGATCAGCAATAAGGAAAGTGCGAAGTAGTCCAAGGAAAGATGTTCAATCTGCTTGATGGTACAAATGCCAAATGACCGAATATTTGGGCAGGAGAAGTGAATCGCTGTACCGAAAGGACTGAAGCAGTAGAAGTTGGTTGACTTTAAGGAAATCAAGGATAGTTTATGAAGCTTATTTGGAGTACTTACGTAATGAGCACGGTACTGGATATTATTTACAAAATGCTTGAGAGTGGAATGTATATCATCTTCTCCATTTCCATGGGAAATTAACCAAAAAAAGACCTAAACCTATTACAATTGTGTTACTTCAGCCTTAAACCTTTTTTTTCTTGCCTAGTGCCTATTGACACCTCAATTCTGACAAAATTTTTTAGTCATTTATTTTACATAAAAAAAAAATCAAGGACTAACCTTAGTTTCTAAAAAAAACAATTAAATCAATTTTCCCCGTTAATTTTAGCATTTATGCCTTGGATGTGTATTTTTAGTCAAACCAGCAGCAGATGAATGCGAGGGGATAATTCTAAATTCAATTAATCGGATCGAGCTCGCGATGGTTTGAGATTTGACTAAACTCATGGATATAGTATGGCGGAAAATCTTGCATATTCTGGTGAGGGATAGAGCCTGATCAAATCCGAGATAGTAAAATATAATCCTTGATATCCTTAATTGCGTCGGAATAAGAGATAATGATATATATTTTTGGGTTCCAAATAGGAAATAAGATATTTTTTTCAGACTCTTGCATATTGAAAATCGGACTTGTCGGTGGAATGTTATCATGTGATTTTATCAATGGGTGGAGATCAACTTAACTGGCCCCGTCGATTGTCCTTGAATAACGTGAAATTGCACCTTACCAGAAGCTGGGGGAATAAAACATAAGTAAAGGGACTGGGTGGGAAATTTCGGCCAGCCGTTGCGGATTTGATCACTTGAACGCAGATAAGCTTAGCTAATAATTGGGAGACAACTCGATGAGAAATTCGAAGAGGGTTTGGAGTTTTGTATTGCCCCACGGATGGAGCTGGACCCGTGTATTAGCTGCTCGCACAGTCTTTTGAATGGACGGTGTTGCGGCGATCCTCTGACCTAATTCCGGCTACACAAAGATGTAAACTCGGCCAAATGGGATCCAGCCCCCGATTTAATGCGCAAGGAAGCAGTAGGTACCCGGCGCCCATGGTAGGAATAACTGTACGGAAGCGACCTGGACGGAGAAGAAGAAGACGTGGGTGGAGAAGCATTGGTTTCAGAGTCTGGCAGAAATTTCTTCTTCTTCCTCGGCCGCAGCCGCCGCAAAAGCTCCTGCTCTTCGTGAATGTGGGAGTATGTCGGGGGATGCACGAAGTGGCAGAGAGAGAGAGGTAAGCGAGTGTCGATTTCTGGGTGGCTCGCTACTGCGTCGGTGGAGTTTGTTTGGTCTCTGTGTTCTGTTCTCCTTTATGCTCTCAAACGGCTGAGAGCTTTTTCTCTTATTTTACTGAAATCAATATAAGATGTCACAGAAGGAAACTTTCTTCGTACTTGAACTAGGAACTTCGTCAGAAGACTTAAAAGTTTTATTAATCAAGTACACAGAGATGATGCCATTATCAGATAGGTAAATTGTAGAACCAGTACTTCTTCTGAAGTTTCACAACAAAGTCCTCATCCACCTGGAGCCCCTTTGCCAGTACCTCAGGGAAAATAGGAGGTTTCGCATTGAACAGGGCATTAGCACCGTGACGAGTCCTACGTTTTGGCTGTTAAAAAAGGCCATCGCGACTGCATTGGTGTCTCCAACATTGAGCTGGAAGTGAATCAGCCCTTGTGGGAAAGCTATGACATCTCCAGCCTGGAGGACTTTCTGGAAGAGAGTATTGTTTAGTGCGTTGGACGTGACAAAGCCTGCATAGAGGGTGCCCTCTAGGACGAGGAAAATCTCGGAGCCACGAGGGTGAATGTGAGGAGGATTTAAACCACCTATTCCAAAGTCAAGACGAGCAGTGGAAACGCCGAGAGTGTTGAGTCCTGGTAGCTGGTCTGCGAACACCGGGGTGATTGTGGAGCCCAACGGATTGGCCGTGCTTCTAGGAACATGGAGGCCAGAAAAGACGAAGTCGTCCACTGTGGCAAGAGTGGGGTTCTTGCAGAACTTTCCATTCACGAACACTGCATAGAGAGGAGTTTCTGTTAAGAGGATACCGTTGCTGACATATACCTTTGAGGCACATCCTAGGATACAAAAAGGCAGCGCCTAAAACAAGAGATGTTATCTTGTTTGTAAATTAATTGTCCGTTTTGTATGAAATTAGTGTACTCCATGTCTTCTTTAAAACAATCGTGGTGCCCAATGAGCTTCCCCAGTGCACCCAGTAAGAGTATCAGAGGCCTACTCTGGAATCAAGCGAAAATGTATTAATTCGGAGAGTTCTACCAAGGAGGGAAGGACAAGCTTACAAGCATCGAAGGGTTCACTGGCTGCTACACAGATGTCCTGCAGGGAGTTGAGTCATAGGCGTCAGCGAAGGACAGCGCCAGAGCCAAGAGTGCCAAACTGGCGGAAAGCCAAGCCCTATTCGTCATTTCGGTTTTCCTTCTGCCTCTCTTTTACCTACTCTCAAGTGCTCTGATGGATGCGAACAATTGCCTCGAAATGATGCCTATTTATAGATGCCAGAACTCAAGCACATGTCATATTTTTCTCCACAAAGCAGATAAACATTGACAAAAAGAAATGTCTTTGTGGTTAAGCATTTGTCCTTCGATATTCGAGTCAGTACAGATTTTCCAACAGCTACGCACACCATTAATTTCCTCGTTCTTAACTCAAATCACCTCAAATCTCCTATTGGGAAAAACAACTTACCAACTCATTCTGTTTCATATGGCTATCGTAGTTGACATGCTGATGTCAATGCAATCTGATCTTCTATGTTTCAACTTCTCTATCAATCTGGCACACGTGAATTGGGTCGTTCCAATACTGAGTTGCTGATGATACAAATACTTTGGCATACTAGCACTAACAAGTTAAAAAATTCATCCTTGTCCACATCTGAAAATTAAGAAAAAGTTAAGATAAACTCTCGAGACGATATTTGGGTTATTATTCTAAGCCATGAGAGAGTCCTAGTTATTCAATCTCCGGCCACGAAAGTTCCAAACCAATTGCGAAGGATTTGACGTCACAACCAAGTACCGTGGCACAATGAGAGGGATGTTCGACAATCATGATCAGTTACTCCATCACCTTGCAAGTCTTGTGCACGACTCTTCGATAAAGGAAGAAATGAGTCAAGTCCTGCTCGAGGCAATCGACGGCAATAACAATGTTGCGTTTTTGGAAAAATTTCGAACTTGACTGGGCGTTTTGAATTCCCTGCAAACCCAATTTTTTGAGTTCTTCATCTGTTTAAAACTGAATCATACGCGATGATCCACGTGGGAAACAGTTTCCGAGACTTTGTACTCTTCAATCGAACTGTTGAAAATCCTCTGGAGGATCAGCAATAAGGAAAGTGCGAAGTAGCCCGAGGAAAGATGTCCAATCTGCTTGAAGGTATGTGAATCGTTGTACCAAAAGGACTGAAGCAGTAGAAGTTGGTTGGCTTTAAGGAAATCAAGGATAGTTTATTAAGCTTATTTGGAGTACTTACGTAATGATCACGGTACTGGACATTATTTACAAAATGCTTGAGAGTGGAATGTTTATCATCTTCTCCATTTCCATGGGAAATTAACCAAAAAAATTTCTAAACCTATTATAATTATGTTAATTTACCTTTAAACCTATTTTTTTTTCTTGCCTAGTGCCTATTGGCACCTAAGTTCTGACAAAATTTTTTAGTCATTTATTTTACATAAAAAAAAAATCAGGGACTAACCTTAGTTTCTACAAAAGAAAAAAATAATCAAATCATTTTTCCTCATTAATTTTAGCATTTATGCCTTGGATGTGCATTTTTAGTCGAACCAGCAGCAGACGAATGCGAGGGGATAATTCTCAATTAATTGAATTTAGAATTATCCCCTCGCATTCGTCTGCTGCTGGTTCGACTAAAAATGCACATCCAAGGCATAAATGCTAAAATTAATGAGGAAAAATGATTTGATTATTTTTTTCTTTTGTAGAAACTAAGGTTAGTCCCTGATTTTTTTTTTATGTAAAATAAATGACTAAAAAATTTTGTCAGAACTTAGGTGCCAATAGGCACTAGGCAAGAAAAAAAAATAGGTTTAAAGGTAAATTAACATAATTATAATAGGTTTAGAAATTTTTTGGTTAATTTCCCATGGAAATGGAGAAGATGATAAACATTCCACTCTCAAGCATTTTGTAAATAATGTCCAGTACCGTGATCATTACGTAAGTACTCCAAATAAGCTTAATAAACTATCCTTGATTTCCTTAAAGCCAACCAACTTCTACTGCTTCAGTCCTTTTGGTACAACGATTCACATACCTTCAAGCAGATTGGACATCTTTCCTCGGGCTACTTCGCACTTTCCTTATTGCTGATCCTCCAGAGGATTTTCAACAGTTCGATTGAAGAGTACAAAGTCTCGGAAACTGTTTCCCACGTGGATCATCGCGTATGATTCAGTTTTAAACAGATGAAGAACTCAAAAAATTGGGTTTGCAGGGAATTCAAAACGCCCAGTCAAGTTCGAAATTTTTCCAAAAACGCAACATTGTTATTGCCGTCGATTGCCTCGAGCAGGACTTGACTCATTTCTTCCTTTATCGAAGAGTCGTGCACAAGACTTGCAAGGTGATGGAGTAACTGATCATGATTGTCGAACATCCCTCTCATTGTGCCACGGTACTTGGTTGTGACGTCAAATCCTTCGCAATTGGTTTGGAACTTTCGTGGCCGGAGATTGAATAACTAGGACTCTCTCATGGCTTAGAATAATAACCCAAATATCGTCTCGAGAGTTTATCTTAACTTTTTCTTAATTTTCAGATGTGGACAAGGATGAATTTTTTAACTTGTTAGTGCTAGTATGCCAAAGTATTTGTATCATCAGCAACTCAGTATTGGAACGACCCAATTCACGTGTGCCAGATTGATAGAGAAGTTGAAACATAGAAGATCAGATTGCATTGACATCAGCATGTCAACTACGATAGCCATATGAAACAGAATGAGTTGGTAAGTTGTTTTTCCCAATAGGAGATTTGAGGTGATTTGAGTTAAGAACGAGGAAATTAATGGTGTGCGTAGCTGTTGGAAAATCTGTACTGACTCGAATATCGAAGGACAAATGCTTAACCACAAAGACATTTCTTTTTGTCAATGTTTATCTGCTTTGTGGAGAAAAATATGACATGTGCTTGAGTTCTGGCATCTATAAATAGGCATCATTTCGAGGCAATTGTTCGCATCCATCAGAGCACTTGAGAGTAGGTAAAAGAGAGGCAGAAGAAAACCGAAATGACGAATAGGGCTTGGCTTTCCGCCAGTTTGGCACTCTTGGCTCTGGCGCTGTCCTTCGCTGACGCCTATGACTCAACTCCCCTGCAGGACATCTGTGTAGCAGCCAGTGAACCCTTCGATGCTTGTAAGCTTGTCCTTCCCTTCCTTGGTAGAACTCTCCGAATTAATACATTTTCGCTTGATTCCAGAGTAGGCCTCTGATACTCTTACTGGGTGCACTGGGGAAGCTCATTGGGCACCACGATTGTTTTAAAGAAGACATGGAGTACACTAATTTCATACAAAACGGACAATTAATTTACAAACAAGATAACATCTCTTGTTTTAGGCGCTGCCTTTTTGTATCCTAGGATGTGCCTCAAAGGTATATGTCAGCAACGGTATCCTCTTAACAGAAACTCCTCTCTATGCAGTGTTCGTGAATGGAAAGTTCTGCAAGAACCCCACTCTTGCCACAGTGGACGACTTCGTCTTTTCTGGCCTCCATGTTCCTAGAAGCACGGCCAATCCGTTGGGCTCCACAATCACCCCGGTGTTCGCAGACCAGCTACCAGGACTCAACACTCTCGGCGTTTCCACTGCTCGTCTTGACTTTGGAATAGGTGGTTTAAATCCTCCTCACATTCACCCTCGTGGCTCCGAGATTTTCCTCGTCCTAGAGGGCACCCTCTATGCAGGCTTTGTCACGTCCAACGCACTAAACAATACTCTCTTCCAGAAAGTCCTCCAGGCTGGAGATGTCATAGCTTTCCCACAAGGGCTGATTCACTTCCAGCTCAATGTTGGAGACACCAATGCAGTCGCGATGGCCTTTTTTAACAGCCAAAACGTAGGACTCGTCACGGTTGCTAATGCCCTGTTCAATGCGAAACCTCCTATTTTCCCTGAGGTACTGGCAAAGGGGCTCCAGGTGGATGAGGACTTTGTTGTGAAACTTCAGAAGAAGTACTGGTTCTACAATTTACCTATCTGATAATGGCATCATCTCTGTGTACTTGATTAATAAAACTTTTAAGTCTTCTGACGAAGTTCCTAGTTCAAGTACGAAGAAAGTTTCCTTCTGTGACATCTTATATTGATTTCAGTAAAATAAGAGAAAAAGCTCTCAGCCGTTTGAGAGCATAAAGGAGAACAGAACACAGAGACCAAACAAACTCCACCGACGCAGTAGCGAGCCACCCAGAAATCGACACTCGCTTACCTCTCTCTCTCTGCCACTTCGTGCATCCCCCGACATACTCCCACATTCACGAAGAGCAGGAGCTTTTGCGGCGGCTGCGGCCGAGGAAGAAGAAGAAATTTCTGCCAGACTCTGAAACCAATGCTTCTCCACCCACGTCTTCTTCTTCTCCGTCCAGGTCGCTTCCGTACAGTTATTCCTACCATGGGCGCCGGGTACCTACTGCTTCCTTGCGCATTAAATCGGGGGCTGGATCCCATTTGGCCGAGTTTACATCTTTGTGTAGCCGGAATTAGGTCAGAGGATCGCCGCAACACCGTCCATTCAAAAGACTGTGCGAGCAGCTAATACACGGGTCCAGCTCCATCCGTGGGGCAATACAAAACTCCAAACCCTCTTCGAATTTCTCATCGAGTTGTCTCCCAATTATTAGCTAAGCTTATCTGCGTTCAAGTGATCAAATCCGCAACGGCTGGCCGAAATTTCCCCACCCAGTCCCTTTACTTATGTTTTATTCCCCCAGCTTCTGGTAAGGTGCAATTTCACGTTATTCAAGGACAATCGACGGGGCCAGTTAAGTTGATCTCCACCCATTGATAAAATCACATGATAACATTCCACCGACAAGTCCGATTTTCAATATGCAAGAGTCTGAAAAAAATATCTTATTTCCTATTTGGAACCCAAAAATATATATCATTATCTCTTATTCCGACGCAATTAAGGATATCAAGGATTATATTTTACTATCTCGGATTTGATCAGGCTCTATCCCTCACCAGAATATGCAAGATTTTCCGCCATACTATATCCATGAGTTTAGTCAAATCTCAAACCATCGCGAGCTCGATCCGATTAATTGAATTTAGAATTATCCCCTCGCATTCATCTGCTGCTGGTTTGACTAAAAATACACATCCAAGGCATAAATGCTAAAATTAACGGGGAAAATTGATTTAATTGTTTTTTTTTAGAAACTAAGGTTAGTCCTTGATTTTTTTTTTATGTAAAATAAATGACTAAAAAATTTTGTCAGAATTGAGGTGTCAATAGGCACTAGGCAAGAAAAAAAAGGTTTAAGGCTGAAGTAACACAATTGTAATAGGTTTAGGTCTTTTTTTGGTTAATTTCCCATGGAAATGGAGAAGATGATATACATTCCACTCTCAAGCATTTTGTAAATAATATCCAGTACCGTGCTCATTACGTAAGTACTCCAAATAAGCTTCATAAACTATCCTTGATTTCCTTAAAGTCAACCAACTTCTACTGCTTCAGTCCTTTCGGTACAGCGATTCACTTCTCCTGCCCAAATATTCGGTCATTTGGCATTTGTACCATCAAGCAGATTGAACATCTTTCCTTGGACTACTTCGCACTTTCCTTATTGCTGATCCTCCAGAGGATTTTCAACAGTTTGATTGAAGAGGACAAAGTCTCGGAAAATGTTTCCCACGTGGATCATCACATACGACTCGGTTTTAAGTAGATAAAGAGCTCAAAAAGTGGGTTTGTAGGGAATTCAAAATGCCCAGACAAGTTAGAAATTTTTCCAGAAATGCAACATTGATATTGCCGTCGATTGCCTCGAGCAGGACTCGACTCATTTCTTCCTTTATCGATGAGTCATGCACAAGACTTGCAAGGTGACGGAGTAACTGATCATGATTGTTGAACATCCGTCTCATTGTGCCACGGTACTTGGTTGTGACATCAAATACTTCACAACTGGTTTGGAACTTTCGTGGCTGGAGATTGAATAACTAGGACTCTCTCATGGCTTATAATAATAACCCAGAAATCATCTCAAGAGTTATCTTAACTTTTTCTTAATTTTCAGGTGTGGACAAGGATGAACTTTTTACTTGTTAGTAGTAGTATGCCGAAGAATTTGTATCATCAGCAACTCAGTATTGGAACGACCCAATTCACGTGTGCCAGATTGACAGAGATGTTAAAACATAGAAGATCAGATTGCATTGACATCAGCATGTCAACTACCATAGCTATGAAACAGAATGAGTTGGTCAGTTCTTTTTCCCAATAGGAGATTTGAGGTGATTTGAGTGAAGAACGAGGAAATTAATGGTGCGCGTAGCTGTTGGAAAATCTGTACTGACTCGAATATCGAAAGACGATTGCTTAACCACTAAGACATTTCTTTTTGTCAATGTTTCTTTGCTTTGTGGAGAAAAATATGACATGTGCTTGAGTTCAGGCATCTATAAATTGGCATCATTTCAAAGCAATTGTTCGCGTCCATCAGAGCACTTGAGAGTAGGTAAAAGAGAGGCAGAAGAAAACCGAAATGACGAATAGGGCTTGCCTTTCCGCCAGTTTGGCACTCTTGGCTCTGGCGTTGTCCTTCGCTGACGCCTATGACCCAAGTCCCCTGCAGGACATCTGTGTAGTAGTCAAAGAACCCTTCAATGCTTGTAAGCTTGTCTTTCCCTTCCTTGGTAGAACTCTCCGAATTAATACATTTTCTCTTGATTCCAGAGTAGGCCTCTGATACTCTTACTGGGTGCACTGGGGAAGCTCATTGGGCACCACGATTGTTTTAAAGAAGACATTGAGTACACTAATTTCAAACAAAACGGACAATTAAGTTACAAACAAGATAACATCTCTTGTTCTAGGCGCTGCCTTTTTGTATCCTAGGATGTGCCTCAAAGGTATATGTCAGCAACGGTATCCTCTTAGCAGAAACTCCTCTTTATGCAGTGTTCGTGGATGGAAAGTTCTGCAAGAACCCCATTCTTGCCACAGTGAACGACTTCCTCTTTTCTGGCCTCCAAGTTCCTAGAAGCACGGCCAATCCCTTGGGCTCCACATTCACTAGCTACCAGGACTCAACACTCTCGGCATTTCCATGGCTCGTATTGACTTTGGAATAGGTGGTTTAAATCCTCTGCACGCTCACCTTCATGGCGCCTAAATTTTCCTTGTCCTAGAGGGCACCCTCTATGTAGGCTTTGTCACGTCCAATGAACTAAACAATACTTTCCTTGAGAAAGTCTTCCACCTTGGAGATGTCTTTGCTTTCCCATGTGGGCTGATTCACTTCCAGCTCAATGTTGGAAAGACCAATGCAGTCACAATAGCCAGTTTCAATAGCGAAAACGCAGGTCTCATCACGATTACTAATGGCTTGTTCAATGCAAAACCTCCTATTTCCCCTAAGATACTAGCGAAGGGGTTCCAGGTGGATGAGAAGTTTGTTGAGACACTTCAGAAGAAGTCCTGGTTCTGCAATTTACCTTGAGATATGCATCTGATAATGGCATCATCTCTATGTACTTGATTAATAAAACTTTTAAGTCTTCTGACGAAGTTCCTAGTTCAAGTATGAAGAATGTTTCCTTCTGTGACATCCTCTATTGATTTCAGTATTACAAGACTGCTGTTTTCCGCACCATCTAGTTGTGATGAACTTCTTTCATGTAACTAAGACATAAAAAGAGAGTAAGCTCGACACTGGACTCTACTATGTCACGGGATTTCCAACTTGAATGCTTTACAAGCATGAACGGCTAATAACCATTGTCAGTTCTGCTAAGGCTGCATAACTAATAATGAACAATCGGTAACAATGGAACTTCAATAGTTTCAGGGATCATGATGCCGCATTGAGTCTATTGGGAATGAAGCCTCATAGCATTCCTGTTTTGTGAGTAATTGCCGCTGCTTGAAGTGCGTGTGTTAGTTTGATATATACTTGATCCGCCACTTTGCGTCCCTTCTTTCTTCCAAGTTTCTGTCGTACGTGTTAGTTGGGGTTCCTAGATTGCATTTCCTTGAGATTTTACTCACCATTGATTATTGTCCTTTTCCTATTTACCTAATGATGGATTTGTGGAGTCTAATAGGAAAAAGAAAAGCAATGTTGAGCATTGAGCTTTTACATGGCATGGTTGTAATTATCAAGCGTAGAGTTTTGTACATGGCATACTTGTAATTTACATCATAACTATGTATGCCCAAGACTCCTATATATTAGGGCAATATCCTTTGCTTTTGTAACACAAAAGCTTGTAACGCCGGTACTGATAGTGATAGTGAAGAGTGGCTAGTGTGGTACCGTGGTTTTGTCCCTTTCTGATTTAGAAGGGTCTTTTCGCGTAAAAAAATTCTCGTCTTCTTCTTCTTCTCTATTTTTCTTCTCTTCAAAGATTCGCGTTCCTAACCACTAGTATCAGAGCCTGGTTTGGCGAATTAGTGGGAGGGATGAATATGAAGGAAGGGAAGGTGAAGATCAATGGGTTTGATGGCAAGGACTTTGGTTTTGGAAGATGCAGATCGGGGATCTATTGTGTCAAAAGAACTTACATCAGCCTGATTTAATTTTGATTGTTTAATTTAGGTTACGATTCCAATTCCTCAACGGAACTCACAAATTTAGAAGGCAAAAGTGTCACGCCCTGACCCTCCACGAGCACGCGATATCTGTACAACGACGGTCGATACATGCGACATCTCAGGACTATCGCCGACCCAAAAACCTTAATATCCAAATAAATGCTAACGGAAGCGATACATTACCACTAATAACGAATGAGCAAGGACTAGTACAACCATAACACCTCATATATATACATAATCTCAGCTCCATGTTACACATGAATATCAGCTTTACAAAGATTAACAACAATAATCAACCCAGGGCGACCACATTCATCAGCAACCACCAATTCCACATCAACTATCCTTGCCAACTAGGTACTCCGCCACCTGGATATCAAATCTTTTGGTATCCTTACCATGCTTATATCCTAGGGTTTGAAAGGTGGGGGAAAATCACCGTGAGAATACATCTCAGTAAGCTTCCCTCTAAACCCCAAAGAGGAAGTCGCAAAACCCAAAGTCAAAACCAGACATGCACTCTATCCTGGGGTCCAAACGGCCAATCAGATACATACAGAACAATATTTAACAATCAAACAACCAGGCAGCCATGGCGAATCAAACACAAGGTAGCACACAATCGAATGAGTACTAGCAAGCAAACTAAATAATAAGACATACACATTAACTCAAATTTGATTTTATCCGATTATCGCATTTCAAGCATTAATTTGCCTAGGTTCCCACTTCGAACATCTAATTCCATCGATTCATCGTGCTATAGCCAAACTTAGCTCCAATTCCAGCCTATTTAATCTCTCAGCAACTCAATTTCTCAATTAACCTAAAATTTCAATTTTGCCCTCCGAGCACTATTCACCTTGGTATCCGAGCTAAATATCCGAACTAACTAATTCAGCACACCACAATCATAATCGACGCCAATTCCAGCCTACTCAGCATTCTGACGCCTCAATTGGTCAGCTAAACCTCCATTTCACATCTTGTCCTTCAAAGCCCTAATTTACTCAACTTAACTGCAACACATCGGAATCAACCATCAGGTTATCTAACACCCCTAATCGAGAGATAGAGGGTCGGCTTACCTCAATGAGGTTGAGTCGAAGCCCGATGGGCGACGGAACGACGAACGGCACGGCGGCGATCGGTGAAGCATGACGGCGGTGGCGAAATCCGGCAAAACCCAAGGAAATCGAGGCTATTCAAGGGCTGAGCGGGGTGGTTCATGAGCTGCAAATTAATATTTTCACATGAAAATGAGCTCTAGGGGTCGCTGGGGTTAAGATATATCAACATGAGCTATATGTCAAATTTGGGTGACATAAAACTGATTCATCGACTGAAACGGTAAAGCCAATTTGAAAGGCCAAATGACCTCGGATCAAAGTGATTCAAAATTCTGTGAACTCAACTCGGATAGGACTATGATATATCCAAAAATCATGAAAATCCAGCGGTCGGATTTTCGTCGATGGCTGATTGAAGTTGTGTGGCAGCAGGGAAATCCGAGCTGTGTAGGGGTCACGGTTTTGCTTCGGTTTGAGGGGTTCCGGGCCAGATCTTGGGAAAGCGCTTTCAGATCTTTGAAGCCCTTCATCTTATGGTCATGTGGGAGAAAACGGAGAGTCATTTGGACTCCGGACGAGCTCGAACGAGCCATTTTCCTTCGGGTGTGCGCTGGAACCTGCGAAAATGCGAGGTGGCCGAGAGAGAGAGAGAGAGAGAGAGAGAGGGGTCAGTTGAGGGGGAGTGAGGGAAGAGAGAAAGAGAGATTTTTCAAGGCTTTAATGAAGCTTGTCAAGCAAGCTTGTCCCCCCAAGTCAAAGGATAAGCCAATCATGGCTTGACAAGTGGCATGTGAGGGGTGGGTAAAAGAGGAGAGCTTGACATTTGGCACCATATGATTAGGACAGATGGCCATTTGCTCTGGATAAGATCAAATGTAAATAGAGAAAGAAAAAGGCGCGTGGCGACGGGATTGATTGGGTCAATTTTTGAAAAAATTGATATGGACATCAAAATGAAGCAAATGACGACGCGAACGCAGGCCAAGCGTCTAAACTCTAAAAACAAGCACGGATAACCAACTAGGAAGCCTAGAGCGAGCCGAGGGCAAAATAATCATTTCTAACTTATTTCAACTTATAAACGTCCGAAATTCGGGATGTTACAAAAAGATTCCACAAATTAGACTTTTCAATGATAGCTTAATTAATGATAACGCTGCATAATTCGCTTGTGTTGCTGTTAAACAATTGTACGGTTTAAATTGCAAAAGGAAACAGTTAACCACTGAACGTTTATTTTTGTTTGTATTTTCTCTGCTTCGTGTTTAGTTGGAGGATGACCATAGATTCCATACATTCTAACTTAGCACAACCATAGATGGCCCAAGAGTACGAGTCAGTCAAAGACCAAAAACTGGTCAGTTCGGCTTTGTGCCAAACCTTAGTCATTGCGACAATGGAAGCTTGATTTTGTAAATGTAACTTCATCCAACATAATTGTTGGACGACGAGAATCACAAGCGAATGTCCATTACATGAATTGTCTCCAAAGTAGAACAGTGACATTTAGTTATGGACTGCTCAAGTGTAAGGATGTGGAAAATAATATATTGTTGCTACTTGAGTCGGTATTCTAAGGCTTCATTACTATTAGTACCTCAATTAATTTTCAGAACCCATTACCCATTTCAATACAATCGACTGATTCTAACTACTCCAATCTTTCTGGTGCAACAATCTATCTTCTTCTACATATTTTTTTCTCATGCAGATTGACAATCCTTCCTCAGTCTACGTTAGCATATTCCTCTGTAGATTGGACCAGACTCTGAAATTCTGGAAGATTGCACAAATGACATCTTTAAAAGTGAGGTTGTAAAATCTTTTTGTGAAATTGGAATGGGGGAGCAAGAGCTCTATCTAAAATACGAAGACACCGGTTCCCCAGATAAACCTATAAACCATATCTTAGTTGACGGTTATTGAACTCCATTTCATGCCAAAACTATATAACAAGTGGAGCATCAGGATTGAAATGACCTGAAACGATTGTGCTAGAGGAAGGTATAGGATGACAGAGTATGCAAGAGATGGATTCCACATTGATCATAGGGTACAAATCGGATTTAACTAAATAAGAGGTCAAAAAATGCATTTGCAATGAATCTAAATTGTGTCTAGAAAAGTTTGAAAATTCTTCCAAGAATGTAACATTGATATTGCCATCAATCACCTTGAGCAGGACCTGACCAATTTCTTTGTTTATCCACGAATCATGCACAACAGTTCATCTTGATGGAGTGATTAATCACGATCGATATTAATCTGTCTCATGGTTCTGCGGTACTTTGTTGAGACATCCAATCCTTCACCATAGGTTTGCAACTTGCCAGGCTTAAAGCTCTTGCTTCTACTTTGCATAGCAAATTTTTTTTTAACCTCCTTTTTTTTTTTAATCAGCATATGCTCAATCCTAAAACAACAACAAATGAAATAGAAAAAAAAAACAATAGTAAAAAATGGTCATAACCGGTTAATAGATCGATATACAAAATGGGATGATGCATTTCTCAATCAAACAATTTCCTTGCTCATACCCGGAAGCCATAGATTCCTACCAACCTACAATGATGATGTCGATGATGAAGACGAACAACACGATTGACCAGACATGCATCGGATCCTTATTCTCAAGCAAGTACTCATTCAAACGCTCCATTCTTGTGAACGGCCTTGCACACAGCCTCCGGAACCCTCCGAAGCACGAGTTCCTCCTGAAGTACTTGGCAAGCAAGGAGTTCTCATTGCTGGGAGTCTGCCTCACGTTGTCCGGCAACCCCCTTGGTCAATTCCACACTTATCTCCACCACCCCGTTCGCAAACTCCTTCATCTGATCCACCACATTCTCAATCTCCGCTAGATTTCACATTTATCAAATCACCACTGAAGTCTACTAAGTATAACCTGTTCAATTGCTTTTGTACGTGGTTGTCCTCCTTCAATTAAACCCGAAAAAATTTGTACTTCTCTGTGGACTATGATCTCCTTTTAATTCCTTCCGTCGAATTCTCGGAATGTCAACCTAGTTACTGAATAGAAGGGCATCATAGACTCGCCTTAGGAAATCACGCTTTCGCCATCCATGGACTTTGCAAAGGGTTTCCATTGACACATTCAAGTGATAATAATGTGGAATTAAATGAAAAGGCTTAGGAGAGATTCCATAGGAGGAAATAGGAAATCTTCGGTCCATGCAAGTAGATGCCGCAAATCCCCAAATCTACCTGAGTTGCCTGGTATCATCATTTTTCATGGAACTGTAATATCCATCGGACATCATTAGAAGCAATTAGGATTAAGGATTGAAACAAATACGAATGCTGCTTCAATCCTCTCTTTCAGGCGACACCTCCAATGAGTGAAACTGTAGCCATCAAAACGGTCCAGTTTCACCATGTCTTGATCATGACTTTGACGATTTGACTCCATTGTTGCATAAATAAATCTTAAAATTGTTAAAAATAGTTGGGAATGGGATAAAATGAAATCACACTTTAAGGCATGATAACGCTCTCTTTAAGGATTTATTTTACCACACAAATTACTAATGGTTTCCGAAAATATACTTTAGGATACAATAAAGTCTCAAGTGAAAATATCATGTAGTAATTTTGATATTTATCCAGGATCTCTCAAGGAAATGATTGGAGAAAATGGTTGTAGTTTCTTTGAGGAAAATTGAAAGTTTGAAAATTGAAGTTCTCAAAAGAGAGGATGTTCATGAATTTGTAGAGAAAATCTTTGAATAGACACAACTTTCGAAGGTTAAGGGGTTATGTCTGAAGCAAACACAACTTTTTAAATGTTAATAGTTGTGTTTAAATAGACACAATTCGAACACACATTTTCAGAGATTATAAGAGCCATTTGTGAACAGTTGCACTATTTCAATATAACACAATGTTAATTGTTGATTAGTGTCAAATCTACTCTATGTGGACACTCATATCTTTTCGATGCGGGACAAGGCACCTCTTATTTGTTTTACAAACAAAATACAACATCTTTTTGGTAAAAAGAAGATTTTGAGAGCATACTTCAGTATTCTTCTTTTATGTTTATCTATTTTTTTCTAGAAGAATATCTCTTAAAAATAATAAACTGTATTCTCATGTTATGCCTCGACCATATGCCTAGTGTAATTGCACAGAATGGGACAATTATGATCAAGGATGACTTTAACTTTTGCTTAGGCTTCTATATTTTTGTTAATTAATTTACTCTAAGAGTGAATACCGATACATGAAAGCAATACCAAATGTCTACTTTGGCTAATGAAAAGTGTTAACATGATTTTTTTTTTTTTGGTAATTTTCTGCCATGTGGCATTTATGTGGTTGAAGTGACGCCATTTCAGTCAAAATCTATTTTTTTTAATACAAACATATTTGAATTACATTTAAAAAAATAAGAATTAAAAAACAATAAACAAAGAAAGGGAGAAAAAAAGGAAAAAGCAGGCACAGCCCTCACCACAACCGTCACTGCCACCATCACCAAGAATGGCAAATGATGGTGGGGGAATAGGCGATGGGGGTCGCATCCCTCCCCTGGGTTGGGTGAGGACCGCCACCCACTAATGGCAACTTGGGGTGAGCAAATCAAACCAAGATCAATTTTATTTTATTTTTAAATTTTTTAAACATAACCCTAAATCTAATTTTCCCTTCTTTCTTTCCCAAACTTTCTTCCCATGGCCTCTCTCATGTCTCGCCCTCTTTCATGATAATTTTGGCACCCTACATTAGTATTGTTGAATTCCAATACCAAGCTTCTGTTCTTTCATCCATGGCCTTCTTATTTGCTTTCAAGGGCTTGCTATAGTTGGTAACTCTGTTCAAAGGTAGAGTTGAATGGAGTTCAAAGGCAAAGTTGAATATCTCGTTCACTATCACGCCATCATTGATCTTGTTTCACTCATTTGGTGTTCTTTTTCCTCAATTATTGGATAGGTTGTCGGTTCCATTGGATTGCCTGGGAACTGAACTAGACTGGTCCGTTTGGTCTGGTCCAATACCTAGGGTCGTTGATCCAGTCTGTGGTTTCAAAAATTGGGTATCAGAACCACCGGTCAAGTTCCCAACTCTTGAGGAGAATCGAACCGGATAGGGAACTACTCACCCCTATTGGCGGCTCTCAACTAGACATGGGCAAGGGTTGACAATTCCTAACCGAGCTCAATAACTCCCACCAACCATTCCCCCACCATTGCTGGCACTTTTCAATGATGATGAGTTTTTAATAAAACAATTATATAAATTATATTAAAATAATTTAAAGAACTGAATAGTGAAACTATATGTTCTAGAAACCTTCATCAGTCTATTCTCAAATTGTCACCTTGCAACTTAAGGATCAAAATCAAATTTATGAAATTTCTTTATCTCCATCAATTATTTAATTGATATTATTTATTTCATTTTTGCTCCACGACATCGAGGAGCTCTGTTTTCTTGAGTTTTGATTAAACTTTCTAATTTTCTAATTTTCATTAATTTTTTCGGTTTTGAGCTCTATTTTGGCAAAATCTCAGCAATCCATGTAGAAACAACTGCCGATAGAATAGCCTCAAGTCTCATCCAATAAGAGAATTTCAATTCAGAGCAGCCCTAGTGACGTCAGCATTTCTGTTACTCCAATTTCATATCATGATCAATATGGTGAACACATTAGGGAAAAATAAAAGAAGTTGCCAGATTATTAGAATCCGATTTTCAGCTGAAACTGCCAGATTATCAAAAAGAAACCAATTCAAGAATGGTCACATAAACACAAAGTTCAATCCATTTCTTGCCCTATTCTTCGTGTGGTGTCAATTAGAGCGAGTGATGCAAGATGGTAGAAACAGCATACCCAGATGGGGGTTCGATGAAGAACCCTCGAGAATTGAAGAGCGAAGTGTCCAAGCTACTGGAGATGATCACTAAAGAGGACGAGTGCAAGTTAGAGATCATCAATGAAGCTATCCGTAATCTGCAACTTTTCTCTAAGTTGAGGTCGAAGAAACGGAGAAGAAGCCCCACGGTAGCAAGCAGGGAATTCTCGAAGAGTTCCTCTGTCTCATTTCAAAGAAAGTGATGGTGGACCCAGTTGTTTTGGAGAATGGATAGGTTTGAGTCATTTTCTTGTGCTTGTTCTTCTTGTTTCCTTCTTTCTGGCTCTTCTTTCGCTAGTGACTGTCAGTTCGATATAGCTTTAAGTGAATTTTGTGTGGTTTTATAATTGCTCAGGCAACATCCTTTTCGATGGAGGAGGTTTTGAGTGGTATGTCTTGGGGTAGCCATTTGAATTATGGATTGTCATGGTCATCCATTATCAGTTTTGTCTTGCAGGATTAGGCGTAACTTAAGAAAGTAAACGACTATGCGGTACCTATTCGCTCTATGGCGGTTGATAAGTTAGAACTTTTATCAGCAATCTATTTCTTGCGATACCTTATCAGCGAAGGTATTTGTATTTAATACTATAAACGCAGCACCCCAGTATGCTACCTCATGGCTTACTTGTTCCTCACTCTTTTGCTAATCTTTCTATTAAGCGCATGCAAAAATGACTTACAACCCTAGAAAAATATAACAACAAGGATAGCTAGAAAGGAAACCAACAATCATCATACGGCAAAAGCTCGTTTTATTAATTTATTGTTAACCCTAGGAATACGTATTTACAAGCCCTATCTCAGGGCCACTTTCTACAATCAACAAAAGCTACCGAGGTCAAGATTGAGATTAACGCTACTCTCTAATAAGACTACTCCATAAAGGTCCACATCACCGTCCTCTGCTCAGCACCAGTAGTCGACAAGGGTCTCAAGGTCCTTATCCGGGTCGAAGGTCAAATCCTTCACTCGCCTTAGGTCCTAAAAACGGTTAACAACAATGAATGAGATAAATCTCAGTGAGTTAACAGCTTAAGCCTCAATTAGGAAGTTAACTTAGCTCAGATGCACCAAATTCATGCAATGCAGTTCATTATTCACAAGCATATCATCACACAATTATAGGTAACCGAACATTATCTTGGCACACGGCCGACATGTCTTAAATCATATTTGCAAAATGTATGCAACACGACTAAACACCCTTCAGCATGCTCATATTCAGTGCACTCAAATGTCTGTCAATCATAAATGCCACTCAAGCATTCATTCGATCAATGATGGCTGATCGAGGGCAAGCCCCTACTCACACAGGGTCTTCCAGCTCAATCGGGCATTATTCTTTGATCAATTACGACTGATCAATGACACACTCGTACTCACATGGGGATCTTCTAGCTTAACTAGGTATTATCATTCAATCAATTACAGCTGATCGAGGGTACTTCCATCTTTCTATAGGTGTCTTCTGACTTATCTGGGTAATTATCCTTTCAATCAATTATGGCCAATTGAGGGCACGTCTGTCTTTCTACGAAGGTCATTTGGCTTATCGGGTAGTTATCCTTTTGATCAATTATAGCTGATTGAGGGCACGCTCGTCTTTCTAGGGGGTCTTCTGGGTTGTCCTAGCAACCCTCACGCTAATGCAACTTTCATGGTTAAAATGCAGTAACTAAATCACGTACACAATTTATTTATCAAAAATAGTCATTCAATTTATTTCACTATGCAATTCAATTAATACTGCAATTTTCAATGTTAGCATTATAATTTTCAGCATAAGCTCACACGGCTTAATATTAGGACTACCGAAAAATTTCAACACACCATTAATGTTAAATTTATAAAAATCTAATTATTGAATAAGAAAATACTTAATATTTAATAAATTGATAGCTTATCATCTACTAGTGATAGCTTATCATTTCAAATCATGATAGCTTGTCGTCCAAACCATGATAGCCTATCATTCAAACCACGATAGCTTATCACCCCATCCATGATAGCCTATCATTCAAATCATGATAGCTTATCATCCAAACCATAATAGCTTATCGTAAAAACCATGATAGCTTATTGTATATATCGATAACTTATCACCAAAAACCTTGATAGCTTATCGTATACCTTGATAACTTACCACCAAACTTTGATAGCTTATCGAATAATCCCTTCTTAATTAGCACTAAACATAATTAATCTAATTTAATCACATCCTAATCAAGTTTAACCTACTAATTTAGGGATTAGGGCGAAAAATCTCCTAACAATGATTTCGAAGACACGCACAATGGTGGTGGCGAAAACTATGCATGGCTTGCTCCAAAAATGACACAAGAAGATGACGGATGGCGAGTCTCTACCAACCAGCCTCTATGCAGCTTAACCCATGAAAATTCAGCAACTCTTTGGACAATCAATCCTCAGATCCAAGTAGGCCTTGATCTTAGGGTCATGTGGGCAAAAATGAAGCTCGATTCAGCCTTTAGACAAGCTCAAACAAGCGATTTCTTCTCGGTGTACGCAAAAATCCGAGAGAGTAAGCTCGAGATGGAGGAGAGAAAGAGAATGAGAGAGGGAAAGATCAAGAGAGAGAGATATCTCTTCATGAAACCTTTCTACCCATGCTTCATCAAAACCCCTCATCAATGCCAAGCCACCAAAGTCTTCTTCCATGATGCCATTTTGCCTCAAATCCATAAATGCAAAAAGGGTATTTTGATCACTTTTCATCCAGGAGAAAAACTATAATTTCGCAAAGTATAGTAAAAATTAATATATGCATGTATGGGCTAGTATTTTGTACCAGCTTGTATAAAATGAATTTGGGAGTGAAAGAATTAGGATTGGGCTTTAAAATGGCTTAATGGTCTTTAGAAAGTTTATTAGGCTCAACTTGGCTAAATGGGTTTTAGTAGATTTAAATTGGACCCACTTGGGCTTGCCTTGGGCCCAAATGGCCAAACCGCATTGAGCTTGAGGCCCATTGTACCTTCGCCTGGCTTAACATCCTCGTGGGCTCCAAATATTAGTCCAAGTGCCCTTTTTCCAAAGGACTCAAGCAAACCGATAAATAGGTTGCTCAATGAGGCAACATCCATTAGCTTAGTCATGAAATCCTTGAAGATTCATTATCCACATCAGATTTTTAATTCCTAGTAAAAATCAATCAAAATCATCATTCATTACATCTCGAATAAGATCGAATTTGAGGATATCACAACTCTTCCCCTTAAAGAAATTTTGTTCTGGAAATTTACAACAACCAAACTATTCAAAAAGATGGGTGTCGTCGTTTGATTATTTCTTCACTCTCCGAAGTAGCTCTTTTCCGTTCTATGATGTTACCAGATCACCTCAACCAAAGGGATCGTCTTATTCTAAAGCACTTGCTTTTTCCTATCCTCAATCCTCATAGGTCATTCCATATACGATACTCACTAATCCAAATTAATCTCATCAAAATTCAACACATGAGCTAGATCAGGCTCATATTTTCTCAGCATTGATATATGAAAAATGTCATGCACTTGAGCAAGTCTTGGTGGCAACGCGAGACGATAAACCAAATTCCCAATTCATCCCAAAATCTTAAATAATTCAACGTACCTCGAAATTTAAATCCTCATCCTTTTTAGTACGCTTTCACTGCACTACTCTAATCACTTGTTCTCTTTAATTGCCACATCTTGCAATCTTAACCATTCTCAAGGTCATCACCGACCTCACTATCTCGCAATTTCTCTCGCAATTTCATAATGCTATCAAGACGCAATTCCACTACGAACCTTTCAAGTTCATTTTAATCACTTCTTTCATTGCTTATTTTTTGGGGAATTATCACATCCCACAATCGTAACCGTTAACATGAGTCATCACCTACCTCAATAATCATAAATCTATTTGATGATATTACTAGGCCACTCGCTCATGATTACTCCATGAACTATCAAGTTCACTTCTCTCACTCGTCAATTCACATGACACCACTTAATGGACTTGTTACATCCAGTATACATTCACGCAGATCATTCGTTATCACTCAGAATGTACATATCTCATTCTACCAATTCTCGATACCAAAATCACATGCCATGCCTAGGATTCTGTTGGCTATGGTATTTCAAACAAAGCACATTCACACCCCACCATGATGTTGTCAGTTTTCTAGCCAGCTTGCTCATTTGCTCGTCCGAAATGCAATGTAGGGACTCTCTCCAATCATGTCTCAAGGCTACCCTAATCACAAAGTAGGGACTCTCTCCAATCACGTCGGAGGCATAAAATAAACGCTCGACTTTCACCAACATCCACAAGGCATTTCCATATCTATGGCATCTCATTTGCTCGTCCAAAATGCAATGTTATGTATGTTATCATAAAACTCATTCCATTCAAACTTAGGACAACATTACGAACGTCGAAGATAGTTTATTTCAAAATCTTTTCACTAGGAAAATCAAAAAGTTCGAAAACCATCTTTAGATTTGGTAAATAGGTCGAACTTAACACGATACCTAAACTCGTCCCTTTCAATGTATCACTTGGGCCACTCTTACCCCATTGCTATCCTAGAAACCTACCAACAGCTACTCCTTATCCGAGCCTCTCTGCCCCAGCAATCACTTCCCACCCTCATCAAACCTGATTATTGCGAGTTGTCCCAAGTCATATATACCTACGAAGAGAGCCCATTTCACATGTCTCATATCATGCTTCACTACGGTCTGTAGGTATTAAGTCAATCCCGTCCCTTATCAAACTGACGGTTTATCAAGTCCGACAACATAAATGATATGCTCATGTATGTATGTCTCAAATTCTGTAGTTTTAATACAAGGAACTTGCGCAGTGCATGATCGTCCTCACATCTTTCGTATCGCCCATCTACACAACATCAATCGCTTTTCTTAAATCGAACTTTCTAAAATCTCAAGCGACCATCAGCTTCACAAATCAAGAACTTAAAATTAATTTGTATAACTTTTTCTTAATCGCTATCATTTCAAAAGCCAGTTCATATAGTCACATTGGCCTATCATCCAAGGTTAACATCTAAACCACTAAACAAAAGCTTAAATCCATACCTAGTGCTTTGTAATCACCATTCGTTTTCTTGCGAATATCAATCAAGATCAGGCCTTTCGATGACAATTGATATCTAAACCATCAAGATATGATACTGATTTAAGCCTATAGTCCTGTGATACTAAACCATCGCAATTCCATATCCACAATCTTTAATATAGGCTTTAATCGTTAGCCTATCGATAAGTCGTTATCATTTTGACTTATCGTTCAATCCACATGTGGATCACAATATTACAACCTCAAGGAGTGAAAATCAATAAACCAAAGCAATGATCGACAAACTTCTCAACAAGAAATTAGCATCAACTACTGTTTATCCCCTAACAATTACAAACACATGCACTTGTTTTAAACATGTGTGTGCCTACTAAACAAGTCAGTCACTAGCACATCTTATTACTCCAACAATCTATTGTAATCACTATCGTACCTTATCACTCCAACGACCTGCTCTAATCACAAGCGCACTTTATTGCCCCACCAACCTGCTCTGATACCAAAACTTATAGCGCCCCAGTACGCTATCTCAAGGCTTACCTATTTCTCGTTCTCTTCCTCATTTTTCAATTAAACGTATGCGAAAATGACTTACAACCCTAGACAAATATAACAGCATGGATAGTTGGAAAGGAAACCAACAATTATCATACGGCAAAAGATCATTTTATTAATTTAGTGTTAATCTTAGGAAGTACATATTTACAAGCCCTATCTCATGACCACTTACTATAACCAACAAAAGATATTGAGGTCAAGATTGAGCTTAACACTACTCCTAAATAAAACTACTCTATAAAGGTCCACATCAACACCCTCCGCTCAACACTAGTAGTCAGCAAGGGTCTCAAGATCCTTGTCTGGGTCAGAGGTTGGATCCTCCACTTGCCTTAGGCCTTAAAAATGGTTAACAACAATAGCTGAGATAAATCTCAACGAGTTAACAACCTAAGCCTCGATTAGGAGGTTAATTCGGCTCGAATGCATCTAATTCATGCAATGCAATTCAATATTCACAAACATATCATCACACAATTACAGGCAACCGAACATTGTCTCGGTATACAGCCAATATATTGTAAATCATGATAAGAAATATGTACGCAACACAACTAAACACCGGTCTACATCCTCATACTCAGTGCACTCAAACGTCTTTCAATCATCACTGCCACTCAAGCATTCATTCAATCAATATGGCTGATCAAGGGCATGCCCGTACTTACATGGGGGTCTTCTGATTCAATTAGGCATTGTTCATTCGATCAATTATAATCGATTGAGGACATGCCCGTACTCACATGGGGATCTTCTGGCTTAACCAGGTATCATTCAGTCGATCAATTACGGCCGATCAAGGGCACATCTATCTTTCTACGACGGCCTTTTGGCTTATCTAAGCAGTTATCCTTTCGATCAATTATGGCTAATTGAGGGTATGCCCATCTTTCTACGAGGGTTATTTGGCTTATTCGGGCAGTTATCCTTTTGATCAAATATGAATGATTAAGGGCACACCCATCTTTCTAGGGAGGTCTTCTGACTTGTCCGGGCAACTCCCACACTAATACAACTCTCACGCTCAAAATGCAGAAACTAAATCACATTCACTATTCATTTATCGAAAATAGCCATTCAATTTATTTAGCTATGCAATTCAATTAGTACTATAATTCTCAATGTCGGCATTATAAAGTCAAGTATAAACTAACACGAATTAATATTAGGACTACCCGAAAATCTCAATACAACATCAATATCTAACTTTTGAAAATCCAATAATTGAAAAGAAAATATTAAATAGATAATAAACTGATAGCTTGTCATCTATTACTGATAGCTTATCACCAATATAGTAATAGCTTATCACTTCAAACCACGATAACTTATCGTTCCAACCTTAATAGCCTATCATTCAAACCACGATAGCTTATCACCCAAACCATGATAGCTTATCGTTCAAACCACAATAGCCTATCACCCAAACCATGATAGCTTATCGTAAATACCATCATAGCTTATCGTATATATTGATAACTTATCACCAAAAATCTTAATAGCTTATCGTGTAAAACATGATAGCTTATCACATACCTTGATAACTTATCACAAAATTTGATAGCTTATCAACTAATTCCTTCTTAATTAGCACTAAACATACTTAATCTAATTTAATCACATCCTAATCAAGTTTAACCTACTAATTGAGAGATTAGAGGCAAAAACTCACCCGACAACGATTTTAAAGATACGAGCACAATAGTGGCGGTGATGGCTATGCATGGTTTGCTCCAAAAACGATACGGGGATGACAATGGATGGTGGGTCTCCATCGACCAACCTCTATTCAACTCAAGTCATGAAAATCTAGTAACTTTCTGGACAATTGGTCCTCATATCCAAATAGGCCTCGATCTTACGGTCTCGTGGGAAAAAAAATGGACCTCGATTCACCCTTCGGACAAGCTCAAACAAGTGATTTCTTCTAGGGCATACGTAGAAATCCGAGAGAGAGGAAGAATATGGGATGGAGGGGAAAGAGAGAGAGAATGACAAAGAGAAAGACCAAGAGAGGGAGATATTTCTTCATGAAACCCTCCTCCCCAAGCTTCATCAAAACCCCTAATCAATGCCAAGCCACCAAAGTTTTCTTCCATGATACCATTTTGTCCCAAATCCATAAATGCAAGAAGGGTATTTTGGTTATTTCTCATTCAAGGGCAAAATGGTAATTTCTCAAAGTATAGTGAAAAGTACTATACGTGTATGTGGGATAGTATTTTGTATAGGCTTGTATAAAATGAATTTGGGCTTGAAAGAATCAGGATTGGGCTTTAGAATGGCTTAATGGACTTTAGAAAGCTTACTAGGCCCAACTTGGCTAAATGGGCTTTAGTAGATTTAAAGTGGACCCACTTGAGCTTGCCTTGGGCCCAAATGGCCAAACCACATTAGGCTTAAGGCCCACAATGCCTTCGCCCGGCTCGACTTCCTCGCGGGCTCCAAATCTTAGTTCGTTAACCCTTTTTCCAAAGGTCTCGAGCAAACCGTTAAATAAGTTGCTCAATGAGGTGATGTCCAACAGTCAATCATAAAATTCTTGAAGATTCGATTTCCACATTTAGATTCTAATTCCTAGTAAAAATCGATCAAAATCGCCATTCATTACATCTTGAATATGGTCGAATTTGGGGATGTCACAATAAACAATTTGGCCGATACTACGAATAAATAAGTAAAGCATTGATGAATCATGATATTGAACAGTGATATCGCTAGATCTTTTTAGCCTTTATTTGACCTTTTTCTCCAAATCAGGAGTATTTGAGTGATTACTAGGCTCACGTTTTCTTCTATCTCTTTGTTTTTTTCCGTTTGATTTCCTGTTTCTAAAAATTCAATCGTCTTCCTATTCAAGACTGGCTGAAGGAGGGCTCATAGGAGATCCCCTCAAACCCTGGAATACCTTTGCAACACTTAACTCACTCCAAATCTTTTGGTCTGGAGATTAATCGAAAAATGTTGCATGGAGCAAGGAGTTAAGTTACCGAACTCGGTGGAAGATAAAGGGAAGATAACCACCGACTACTACAAATATCATTTTGAATCACTCCTGGACAGAGTGTCCCCCTCCCTAGATGATCAGCAAGTAGTTGCTAAAGATCTATGAGATATGACAAACAGACAAGCTTCAGTTTGTGCGTTTTTGGGGGAATCTGCATGGGCCCTACAAAAATTGCTAAACCCACTTTCCCCAAACAAGGCATTAGATACTCTTGGTCTAGAAGAGGATTTGACTGCCATAGTTTTGAATCTCTCAATCATCGATAGCAACAAGGAGCCAATGGAGCACAATCCATTTATCATATTGTTCCTCATTGGGTCACTCAACTCCAGGACACATCAAACAAGAAGTATTGCTACCATGGCTCTATATGAACTATCGATTCTCAATTCAAACAAGCATCTAATTGGAGAAGCTGGAGCAATTAGTCCTCTGATCAATGTCATCGCTGAAAGGAACATTGTAGCTACCGTCAATGCTGCTTCTACACTGTACAAACTGTTTCATGTTACTGAGAATGTAAAGAGTGCCATTCAGGCATGAGCCACCAGTGTAATACTAGATGAGGTCTGTTCTTATGACCCGAAAACCCTGAAGTAAATTAGGAAAGACAGGGATGCTTGCGGCCTACTCTTGAGACTAAGTGTGAGCAGCATAGTGACTACAAGGGCTTAGAGGAAAGCTACTTTCATTGTCTAGAAAATCATGAAAGCAGCACCATAGAATGATTGTCTCTATACTCATTTGTGAATACCATTCTCTGTGCGGCAGATGTCAAAACCAATTTTCTCCAGACTTGTTACATGGATTTATACAGGTTAGAGGAATTTTTTTGCCTGTGCCGAAGAGTTTGGCTGAGCAAATACTTTGAGAACAGCTTCATTTTTTTTTATTGAATGTCCATGGATTTAACGAAGAGATTCAATTGATCGCAGAAGTTCTTTCTGTTATGTTCTATTGTTGTCACATAGGGAAACAATGGACCATATTCTTGATTTCTTCTCATTTCAATCAGAAAATGATAGTGTAGATCAGCAAGACAGATTCTGGCATGCCAATGTTTAACTCCTTGGACAATTTGCTAGGTGTTCTCAACATGGCTACCCTCTAATGTATGAGAGAAAATGGATCTTCTCAGTAAAAAGAGAAGATTTTGAGAGCACAATCCGGTATTCTTCTTTTTATGCGTATCTACTTTTCTAGAAAACATTTCTGAAAATATTAAATTGATGTTCTCATGTTATGCCTCGACCATATGTCAAGTGTAACTGCACAGATTGGGATAATTATGACTGAGGATCACTTCAACTTTTGCTTAGATTTATGTACTTTTGCTAATTGGTTTTCTCTAAGAAAGAAAACCAATACATAGATTATACTGGGAGAAGCTGGGTGCCTTTGAAATGCAAGAAATGCAAGTGTTTTTGCCATAAAGATTGTAATGGGAGAAGTAAGGAATTTGCGTTCCTAAGACCCAAAAAAACAGTAGCCCCTCCGAACTCGTCCTCAGGTCTTCAAGAGCTGTTAGTGAACGAAGATGTTGCATGAGTTACTTGTGGCCTTTCTAGGCCATCTCCATTACAAAGAGGACTATTAACTCCTCAATTATCCAGTAGAATGCCTCTGCTTTGATCCTATTTGATCCTTCTTTCTTACAATTTACACCAATTGGTAGCAAGGAAAAAAGGTCAAATAGAACATACAAAAGTTCCTCCAACTTAGTGTCTTCTGATGCTAGATTTTCTCTTTTGAAAGTGGTGGATGCTTCGGATTGTCCTTGGACAAACTAGGGGTTTTGGGGATGTAATGGAGCCTCCTGATTTATGAATTTCATCTCTTGAAATGTGAGGGGTCTTAGTTGCAGCCCAAAAGAAGGGAACGGGTGGCATTTGCTCTATCCCAATATCCCCAAATTCTTGTTTCGATTGAGCACAAAATGAACGAAAACAATGCCAATTTTTCATTGATAGTAGTTTTCAAGGCTGGGATTATAGTCATAACCACATGTGCAGAAGCTAGGGTAGACTCGAGATCCTGTGGAATCGTCCATTCTTAGTCCAACCATGTTAGAGGTTTCTCCTCAGCTCATACATTGTCTCATTGAAAAACCTAGGGTGGAACCTTTTTCGCTATCTACCATCTATGAGTACAACACTAAAGTTGAACGAGAGTGTCTTTGGTGCAACATATCAACCTTTTCTACGGAACATATCAGAAATTGGCCCTAGTTGTTAAGGGGGGATTTTAATGAAACAAGGGACAAAAGTGAAAGGATTGGCTCCGGCATACGTTGGACTTAAGATATGAAGGCACTAATCGAACCTTCATCTACAAGCCCTTTCTTCACATAGACAAAAAAAAAAGCCAAGAGACTTATCTTAAAGCAAGCATAATTGATAGTCTTGATTAATGCAGAATAGCTAGATAAATATAGCCACTACTATTAAGCCTTTCATTTGCTCAGTGGTATTATTCACCACAGTTACTGTTCAACTTTTTCTCTCTCGAGCAGATGTTTTTCACATCACTATTCATCGTTCGAATTTTTTGCGATTTCGATTGATCCCTCCATTGGATTTCCCTGGGATTTGGTGACTTGGGGTGCCTTCTCTCCCTCTGTATCTTTTATGGTGAGATCTTCCTTTTGTGCTCTGCTCTCTGCTACTCATCAGTTCTAATTTCGAGCTGGGTTTTTTTGCTGCTGCTGTTGTGGTTGAGCACTCTCTATGTTTTTACCCAATCGTTCTTGGTTAAGCTGTGGTTTCTTTGGTCGCCTCTTGTGTGTTAGTTGCCTGGTTGGTTTCTCTCCCTGTTTTCTACATTTGGCTTTATGGCAGAATGCTAAGCCATATTTGTGAAACCCGTATCTATTTGGAAAGCTTCGATTCCCAAGCCTGTTGAGGCTCTTTCCATGACTAAGCATGCTAAGATGCTGTCTAAAGCCCTTGCGAATGTAACATTTAGGGCAGTAGAGATTGTCTCTATGCCCTATGTAGCTGGTCATCCCGTAAGAGGGGAATCCTCTTCTCACGTGAAGAATGCTGGTGTTTCCTCTGAGAAGAATCACACTCAGCAAACAATGCATCCCAACAGACGTGGTCGAAGTAGAGGTCGAAGGAGCTGTAGTAGGGGTGGTACTACGGCTGAGATTCCAATCCCGATAGACCCTAAACCGCAACCCCTACAGTGATCTTAGGCTGCTATTTCTAAATCAATGGAAAAGGGCTATGCCCTCTCCTATATTCCGCTACTGTAACTGATGGTGTCCCAACTGTTGTGGCTACTGATGCAATTATTGAAGAGGCACACCCGAAAATGGAGGGAATGTATTGTGGGCTATTACATTGGTAGGAGGCTTCCCTTCAAACTCACTGAGGAAGTTGTGAAAAATGCATGGGGAGTACATGTTGTTGATGTCATGGCTAATGACAATGGCTTCTTCTTCTTCCATATTCCGGATGAATCGTATCAGCAGAAAATTTTGGATAGTGGACTCATTACTATCCTTAGAGCTCCTATGTTCTTGCAACAATGGCACCCGATGTTGAAACTGAAGAAAGATCAACATTATGCTCTTTCAGTGTGGGTTAAACTAAGGACATTCCCTATGCCCTCTGGTTTGCATCAGGGATTAGCTTGATAGCTAATCTCATTATCAAAACCCTACATGTTGATCCTCAAACTGGAAATATGAGGATAATCTCATTTGCTCATGTGTGCATCGAAATCAAAGCTACTCAGGCCCTGTGTGATTCTGTGGATGTTATCCTTAAGGGTGAGAAACATACGATCTCAATTGAGTATGAATGGAAGCCTGTTTCATGCTCGGTGTGTGGCACCTTCGGCCATAAGTGCAATCCAATCAGTACTACCCCCCTGCTGTTGTGATCCCCCTACCTACGGCAGCAACTAAAGTGCCTCGAGATGAGGTGGCGTGGGAAACAATAAAGAAGAGGCATTCTAAGGCTTCCACCTCTATGAACTCCCCTACTCTAGCTGATGCGTCGGGCTCCCCTATTGTTGGATCTCGGAGCTAGTTCCTGATTCTCAATACCCAATTTTACCTGATGCTATGGGTGTGCACATGCTACCTAGCTTTGATTCTAGCTCACAGGCCCCTTCCTCTACCTCTGATGTTGATGGCAACTTGGCTAATAATATTGGTAGCGATATTGAGGAAGCTCCTCCCGCCCTTGACCCTCCAAATACCAGAATGAGATATGTATCTCAACTTGGGGTTGAGCCTGACAGCCATCTTGCATTGTCCCCCTCGATTGTTACTCCCAACCCTAGGAGTAGCCCCCCAACTACTAAGACAACCAACCCGAAGTTTAGAAAATGGGGAGGCAAGAAAAGACGGTAACTTGCTCCTGTCCTTGTACATATGTTTTTTGGTGTATGGAATATTAGGGGTCTTGGTAACCCTCTTAAGCAGGTAGAGATTTGCTCTTTTTTTACTAATAATAACTTGTCTTGTGTTGGTATTCTTGAGATGAAGGTTAATCCTTCTCTTTTTGCTAAGATCTCTGCTGGTTTATTGTCGGATTAGAGTTGGATTTCTAACTATGCTCGTTTCCCCTGGGGTCGAATCTGGATTGGTTGGAAACCTCAATCGGTGGAGCTGGTTGTTATATCTATGTCAGCACAGGTTATTCTTTGTTGCATGCGTCTGATGGCTTTATCTAAGTCGTACTGTTTCTCTGTTGTTTATGGGGATCACACATTTGTCTCCAGGAGGACTCTATGGGCTGATCTTATACATTCCAATGTGCCTTTCTCTATTGACCCTTGGCTGATTGCTATTGATTTTAATGCCATTCAACACCATTCGGATAGAATTGCCAATTCTAAAATGTGGATCCTTGCTTTTGATGAATTTGAGAACTGCCTTGATCAAGCAGGTCTTGATGACTTACATTATGTTGGCCAAAGATTCACCTGGTCCACCTCCTCAAGCGCATCCCTCAAGCAGAGGAAGATTGATAGGGTATTGATCAATGATCAGTGGAGTGGTGCTTTCTCCTTTCGGAGGCCACATTTCTTGTCTTGAGGGTTTTTGATCATACTCCGATGCTCATCAAAATCGCGGATCCTGTTTCCTCAAGGAAGTCTTTCAAGTTCTTCAATTACTAGATGTCCCATCCAGCCTTCTCAGATATTGTTACTTTGATTTGGGCTTCTCATGTGGATGGCACACCAATGTATGTCCTTTGCCAAAAGCATAAATTGCTCAAGCTATGTCTTAAGCAGCTAAATTAAGATTCTTTCTCTAAGATATCAACCCGCACTGCCCAGGCTAGGGTAGCTCTTTCGATGGTTCAAAATGATCTTGCCAATGACTCACTTAATCAGGTGCTGGCAGACCTTGAAAAGATTTATCTACAGACCTTTTCTGATCTTAGACTTCAGGAGGAATCTTTCTTCAAACAAAAGTCTAGGATCCGTTGGTTGAATGAAGGGGATCTTAACACGACTTACTTCCACCATTTTGTCAACAAGAGCCACTTAAAAAATCGTATTCTCTCGGTGTTTGATAATAATGGTGTTGTTCTTAGTGATCCACTTGTTGTTCAATAGCACATCGAGTCCCATTTTGAGACCTTGCTATCTTCGACCTCGGTCACTAACCAGCCTTCTATTGCAGATATCCAGGCTGTCTTATCGTGTACCTTGGATGATACTCAGGCTCAATTTCTCTCTAGAGAGATGACTGATATTGAGATCCGGAACACCATGTTCTCCTTGGCTAAAGGTAAGGCTCCGGGTCCGAATGGTTTTAATGTGGATTTCTTTAAATCCTCCTTGGATATTGTTAGCACTTCTGTGACGCAGGCCATTAATGATTTTTTTCGATCAGGCTCCTTGCTTAAAGAGACCAATACTACTATTCTAACTCTCGTGCCAAAGGTGCTGAATGCTTTGGCAATGAACAATTTTCGTCCAATAGCTTGTTGCAACACGATTTACAAGTGCATTACTCAAATCCTTGCGAATAGAATTGCTTCTGTGTTGTCTTCTATCATTAGCCCACCCCAAAATGCTTTTGTTAAGGGGCAAAGGATTGTGGACAATATACTCCTTGCTTAGGAGCTGTTTGCAGGATTCCACCATGTACCATATTCTCCAAAATGTGCTATCAAGGTAGATTTCCAAAAGGCTTATGACACCATTGGTTGGTGCTTTTTAGGGTTGGTCCTTTAGTCTTTTGGGTTTCCTCGCATGTTCATTAATTTTATTATGGAATGTGTTACCTCTCCTAGATTTTCGGTAGCCATTAACGGAAAGCTCCATCATTTCTTTGCTAGTAGTAGAGGTATTAGACAAGGGGATCCCACGTCTCCATACTTGTTTACCCTTGTGATGGAAGTTTTTACGAGCATCCTCAATGTCCAAGCTCGTTTACTAGGGTTCAAGTTTTATTTTTGATGTAAATCCACTTGTCTTTCCTACTTGTTCTTTGCTGATGATGTGCTTCTCTTTGCTAAGGCGAATGTGGCTTCTACCACCTTACTTAAGAATGGACTGGATCTATTCTCCTCGTGGTCGAGTTTGAGGCCAAACATCAACAAATTGAGATATTTTTCTCGGGGGACCTATTGGTATTTGGGATGGCATCTTGCAATGCTTTGGCTTCCACGAAGGTACTCTCCCTTTTTGGTATCTTGGGGTACCTGTTATTGCCTCTAGGCTAAGCAAATCGGACTATGTTTATCTTGTCAATGCCATTACTGCCAAAGCACGTTCTTGGTCTCAGCGATTTCTCTCATTTGCTAGTAGGGTACAGCTTATTAAATCTGTCCTTCATGCCATTGATGTCTTCTGGGCTAGTGTTTTCACTCTCCCTATGTCAGTGATAGCCAGAATTGAGATGATCCTTAGATAATTTCTTTGGAAAGGTCCGAACTTGGCTGTTGGTGGTGCCAAGGTTTCCTGGCATAATATTTGTCGCCCAAAGGACGAAGGTGGGTTGGGAATCTGTAGACTCATCAATTGCAATTGTGCATCTATGCTCAAACATATTTGAGTGCTCTTTTCGAATAAGGAATCCCTGTGGTGTAAGTGGATTCACTCCAATTTTCTGAAGAAGAAAAACTTTTGGGTCTCTACTAAGCATACGTTTTGTTCGTGGGCTTGGAAGAAGATTCTTAACCTTCGCCAAGAGTTCAGGTTGTAGTTTAAATGGCAGATCAGTGACAGAGCTTCCACTTTATTCTGGTATAATTTTTGGCACTCTCGTGGCCCCCTGCATCTGTTATTTTCAAACAAAGAAATCTACCATTCTGGGATCCCGAGGGAAACATCGGTGTGTGATTTTTACTCCTCTATTTGGTGCCCTTCTGCTATGCTTCATATGGTAAACTCTTGGACAAATGACATCCCTCTCTTGATGCGAGTAGATAGGACCGAATGATTTGGCAGAATCATTCTTTGGGATTGTTCTCTGTTGCTTCGGCGTGGGATCTTATCAGGTTTAAGGGGGCAGAAAGTCCCCTGGAGTTCGTTCATTTGGGATAGTAGTATTATCCCAAGGTATGCCCTTTTGTTGTGGATGATCTCCCTTAATAGGCTTCCTACGCAGGTCTTACTTCTGACCTACCATAGAATTTCAAAAGCTGTTTGTGCCTTTTGTCGTTGCAGACCTGATTCAGTGGACTATCTCTTCTTTGGTTGCTCGGTCATTGGGTCCTTGGCACACTTTTAGGCTACAAACTGCCATCTCCCTTGGTGTAATGGCAGTTGGCAGGATAACCTTCATTGGGCCATTCGCTCTATTAGCGGCCACAACTTTCATGGTCGCATCGCTCACTTTGCTTTCACTGCTCTTTGCCATATTATTTGGATAGAATGGAATCACATTCTCTTTCGTGATCAGATTTGTTATTTGCCATTTATGCGCACACACTTGGCTAAGCTGGTTACAGACCAAGGGTTATCCCTTAGGCCTGTCGAAGACACTCCCCACAACAGGAGGATTCAAGCTAGTTAGGGCATGTTGCCCAATATTTTCTCTTAGGTCTCGGCGGTTGGTTCTGCTAGGTGTTGTTTCTTTTTGTTGTTGACCGTTTGTTTGGTCTTCTTTTGTTGCTACTTTATGTAGCCTTTTATCTTGCTGCCGTTACACCTTTGCACCTTTTGTGACACCCCCTTGTGTCACTTTAGGTACGAGATTTTTGTGTGCGGCTTTCTTTTGTAAGTTTCTCGTTTGAAAGGTTTATATATCGCTTACCTTACTAAAAATATGTATATATCCACTACTAAGTTGAATTCTTGCTTACAGGGGTTTCACATGACTCTCCGTGTTTGGTGCGACTTAACAACACATATTAGAGAGGAAATCTTCTTTCAAATTTTTTAATTTTTGACCTGCTAACCTTGATTTCTTGCCTATGGTCTCCACTTGCTGGCAACAGGAAATTAGAGGTTCAAGAATGCTCATTGTGGTTAAGAAAGTCAAAGCATTCGAATGGCAACTCATGAGCCTAGATAGATCTCAGTTTGGTGAATTACACTTAAAGGTAAAACAAGCTAAGAAGAGCCTACGTCTACTTCAACAAGAACTTGTGAATGACCCTTATAATTCCATTACTCGAGCAGTAGAAAAGGCTCAACTGGAGGAGTTACTTGCTCTTAGTAGACACGAAGAAGTTCTACTCAAATAGAAATCTATATGGCCCAAGGACGGTGACAACAATAGTAAGATCTTCTTTACCTCCATGATGCAAAGGAATGCCCAAAACATGATGAATCATCTGAAACTCAAGAATGGCTCTATTATTACCGAGGAGGGTGCTCTTAAGAACACAATTATATCATATTATCAACCTCTTCTTGGTAACTCCAGGTGTATAAGTATTCCATATGAGAGGTATGCTTCTTTATTCCACAAAGATGTCAATGATCAAATTACCTTTCCTGCACTTCAGAGATCAGATATACTCAAAGTCTTAAAGGGTTTCAATCAAAGCTCCGAGTCCAAATGGTTTTAATAGTCTATTCTACAAATGCACTTGGCCCATCATAGGGTATGACATAGAGGAAGCTATCATGGACTTCTTCTCTTCAAAAAGAATGTTGAAATCCATATATTCCACACTCATTTCCCTTGTACAAAGGTCTAAAATCCATCCTACCTCAAGGAGTTCAGACCAATTTCATGTTGTAATTTCCTATAAAAGATCATATCTAAGCTTCTTGCAGAGTGTATCAGTTGTGTGCTTCCGTTAATCGTCAACATCAACCAAACCGCTTTCATCATTGGGGGAAAAATCTCAGAGAATATTCTATTGTGCCAATATATATTAATATCGTAAGGGAGATAAGGGTTAACGCGTGGCAATAAAGATTGATCTCATGAAAGCTTATGACATGGTAAAATGGGATGCAGTTCTTAGGGTTCTCAAAGTAATAAATACACCTCAGTACTTGGTTGATATGATATCCGAGTGCATCACTACACCGAGATTTTTAGTGAACTTCAATGGTGAATAGGTTGTCTATTTAAGTAGTACTAATGGGTTACAACAAAGCGATCCTCTTTCTTCAAACCTCTTTGTCTTGATTATGGAGCATCTTAATAGAATTGTCTGTGTGGAAGTTACTATTGATGGTTTCAAGTATCATTGGTGTTGTAAAACGCAACGAATTACTCACTTACACTTTGTAGACAATTTTTTCTTATTTGTTCATGGAGATGAGTTAGTGTGAGTGATTGAGTCTTCTCGTAACAAGGGGAACACCCATATATATAAATATATATATATATATATATATATAGGGAGGGTACTTGTGGAAAAAGACATGGTCCCATATAAGGAGCTTCTTGCCCTCATTTAATCTAGAGAAAAGATTTTGCATTTGTTAGGTTACTTGTTACAAGAAGACTCAGTCACTGTAAGAGTCTTACTGACAAGATCTTTAAGAAATTGAAAGTTGGGGCATGAAGCATAGAAGTTAAGGGCATATGCAGTTAACCAAATCAATCCTCATCTCCATATGCATTTATTGGATGCAAATGTTTTTACTTCCAAAGTAAACCATATACGAGGTTGAGAAGAGGATTCATCAATTTCTATCGGCAAGCAACACAATAATCATGGATTGCACAAGGTGGCATGGCAAGTAGTTAGCTCACCTAAAAAGGAAGGATGATTAGGATTGCTCAATTTGAACATAGGGAATAAATTATTGTTAGGTTGCATGCTGTGGAATGTCATCAATTGCCCATCCTCTTCTCTTTGGAGTATATGGGTTCATAACACCCAATGCAAAGGCACTCTAATTATGCAGATGAACATTAGGTGTATTGTGACTTGGAGTTGGAGATGTCCTCTTAAACTGCAACAAGTTTTAACCTCAGTTATCCATAGCTTAGGGTACTATTGTCGAGAATCTACAATGAACTAGACATGTAGGACAGGTTGTTGAGTGGCGTCACGACCTAAAAATTTCGATAGTGGAAAATTCCCATGTTAATGGATTATCAGATTAATTAAATTAACTAACCTAATACGGACTCTCCCAAGCTCTACCGAATCGTAACTTTGGTTTCTTTCAAATGATTTTAGAATTGGAGTCACCACTAATCATTTTTTGATAGGTCGATTAGAAACCTAAGTAAATTAGCGGGAGAACTAATTACTACTACGAACCAGAGATTATGAGTTTCGGGGACTTGGTTACACTAGTTAATTAAAATAATACCTTTTCGATACCTTAATTCCATGGATATCCTAATTTGACAACTCAGGTTTGGTTTACTCCTGAGACTCTAGTGGGACGTTCTCTTCTTTTTTATTTTTTTATTTTTTATTTTCACTTTTTAGATGAAATGCATGATGGTAATGGGTGCATAGATAAGCAAAACCTGATACCAATGAGGGGTGGAGCTCCACTCACCGTCAGGATGCCTGCGATAGGGGTGGAGCTCCCACTCACCGGTCATGATGCCTGCGACCTGGCAAACCCAAGCTCCCATCCGAAGGTCGAGAAGTCCTAGCACAGATATGGTATCCCGACCATGAAGAGCCCTCCTGGCTCTGGGGTCAGGGATTCCCGTTTAGTGCCTAGAAAACCTCGAACCAGAGACCTTACGCAAAGAAATGCCAGATCGAGGATCCCTTTCTCGTACACAAGATCCTGCAAACCGACGAGTGCAGAGGATACTATCTCAGGCATGCTTGAAGGGTGCTTAATGCCTTATTCGCATTTGGTCAAGTCCAGAGCCCTTAGAAGGGAGAGAAGAGTGTTTAGAACTGATTGTGGAAAGGCGCACTGTGATTTCACAAAGAAGGTTTTTTCTTCCCCTCTAATACAAACATCTTCTCCTTATATATAAGAGAAGATCATACTCTGCCGACGAAAAGGGAAAACAACAATAATTTACAGCACAGACATGATAAGATTTTATGACGGAAAGGCGCGCAGGCCATTAATCCGTCAATTATTTCACACTTTAGTCCTACTAGGACGGGTACCAGGGGACTAAAAGAAAACTAGTCCTCGAGGGTTCTGGTGTCGGTGTCTGAGTCATGACTCGAGTAACGGGTGTCTCCGTTCCTGTGACTCTGGTCAATGCCCACCGTACTACTGATCAGCATAAGCGGCGGTGAACCAGAGGAGCTGGCGCCTTCCTCTTGTCCTTGTGTCCTGATTGTTGGTGTCGGCAAAGGTGATTCCAGGGGTGAGTCAACGTATATTTGCGGGGGGGCGGAGGGCCGGGGGGTTGGAGCGTCTGCTGGTGGATTCTGCTGGCGGATCTTGTTGCTACACCCAAGGGACTGGTATCATGGGGTCCCTGTGGCCATATCTGTTGCGGGATTTGGCCCCTATCATTTCGCATAAAGTATGCTGGAGATTCCGGTATTCTCTCTGATTGGTACTGATGCTGGAATTTAGAGTCAGGTAAACAATGACTTTTGGGATTTGTGTTGGAGGGCTGATATGTGGGCGAGGCCTGTCAGTAGTGGTTTCACTTGGAGACTTCTCCATATCCGGAAAGAACTTAATGAATGAGTCCACCGCCTCCAAGGTCGGTGAAAAATGAATGATGTGGTTCCTCTCAGGTATCAGGTCTTCCAATCTGTTGTGGGAGGTGACGAACCTATCCCCC